>JAPKLX010003888.1:0-10533 GCA_026898415.1 Leonotis leonurus
CTCCGGTTATGTCTTGTGTGTATATAGGAAACGGATTAAATGAGAATAAGATATTAGGTAAGAAATAGGAGCAGATCAACTTCAATATATTATGATCTATGACTAATATTAAAGTCAAATTTTCTAATATAATTTATATGGTTATTATGGATTTTATTTAATTACAATACCTTAGGTAATTAAATACTATTAAGCTTAATGTATTGGTCAATCTCATAATAATAAAATAAAAGACAAATATCTAAAGAAAAACATATAAAACTTTTAAAAGATTTGAGAAATCAAAAATGCAAGATGGAATCGTGTACTGCGTTCCAACCACAAGATTTACCAACTCTTCCTAGCTCATCTTTTCCCCACAATATGCTCCACCTTCTCCCCACCACTCCTTATTCCCATCACCACCACATCACTCCTGCAAAAAGGAAGAAAAGAAAGAAACAAAAGGGAATAAGGACAAGAAAGGGGCGAAGGAAGAACACATAAACATCAAGTAGGTTATTCAACTTGAATTATAAGAGGATATGCTTCAAGTTAAATCTCATTGTTAGTCCCTTTGTGTTGTTGGAAATCATTTTCGCTGGATTCGCTCGCACCAAGGCAGTCGCGGTGGAACGGCCATAACTTCCTGCAAAAAATTTCGATTGGGGTTTAATTGGTGGCTATAGAAAGCTAATTCAGAGACGTAAAACTCTTATTTCAGGGAAGAAGTTCAATTGAGGTCATATAAAGAGTCATACGAGTCATTGAAGTTTGCTGTCCTGCACAGCTGCGAAACCAAATAGGTAATTCACTTTTTAAGATTTAGATATGTAGGATATCTCTATGCATTGAAAATTTTCATGTTTAGTAAGTTGTTGACGATGTCTTTAAGTTCATAGAACATAGCATGCTGCAAAAATAGAATAAGAGTTTTCATAACTAAAAACTTCCCAAACCAAAAAGATTGAATTAAGAAGTGGAACAAGAAACTGCAACTGAACTCTGTTTTGTTCAGTGACTTACGTGGTATGTTTCTGTGTTTTAATTTTTGGAACTAAAAATATAAGAAGTTAGGGTGATTCTCCAACTTGAATCGATTGAATCGGAGTTTTCTATGATTTATGATGAATTTTCAAAGTTTGTTGCGCAGAGACAGCTCGTTGACTGTTTCAACAACCCAAGTTTAACGATTTATATCTCCCTGATAAAGCAGTATTTTTGAGTGTTTTCTTTTTACTTAGATATCCAACATTACAAGGTTTCTATAATGATATAGCTCATCTCCATGGGATCTATGAATTGAAAGTTAGGAGCCTTCAAAGTTCATGAAAAACCACCTAAAATCTGTCAATTTTCAGAAATTTATCCAACACTTTAAGTAGCCAAGTTTGGGAGGTCATATCTCCCAACCCTTTTATCCAATGTGTCTGATTTTCTATATGTATGTAGTAGGGATTCACATTAGTTTATAACATGTTTCGATTTCACTTAAAACCCGTTATATTGATAGTTATGAACGAGCAAAGGTGGTTAATTAGTCATGTTTCTTATATAAAGTATAATTTAGATAAAATGTGGTTGTGTTCTAGATTGTGAATTATGTCTTCACTATGAGTTATACCTTAGTTAGTGACGAGATAATAATATATAATAACATGAACCTATTTAATAGACCAAGACTTAGATTAATTGTACTATGTCCAAGTATGAAAATGTTATTATAATTTTTGGTTTCATTGTCGGATTTTAATATCTTATATGAATTAATTGCGGGAGAGCAATTAATTAGTAATTGAATTATGCTAGATGTTTATTGTTAAGGATAAAGTACGAAAGCCTTAAGCATTGATACGATTTACTAGAGCCAATATGAAGCCCTAGAACTCTTTAAGTATTGCGCCTTGAGCCAAAGTAGAGATTATTTATATAATTTAAAAGTCTCTAAATGTGATTCGTTATCTAAAGGTCAAGTACGAGGTATAAGCGAAGTTGAATGTGAGGATTTGCATTGGTTTTCTAAACCGAAGAAGGTTTTAATCGACGGATTTATTCCAAGAGGTGAGTTTGCTACAAACTATACTCTTGCTATAATAAAGCATGTTTTGAATGAATGGATGAAAGTTTATTGAAAGAATTATCATGCATAAAATGTTTACGGTTTTATGTATGATGCCTATCTGTGTTGGTTTGCCAACGTATGTAATCGATCAGATCTTGAGCCATGTGAGCGTACTGGCCAAGGTTAGTGTACACAGAAGCCGTGAACTGTGAGCCCAATGGGCCGGTTCCGGTGAAGGGATGTGTTTGCAGAAGAAGGCCTTCTTTCCCAGCGTAGTTACAGATATGGATAATACAGAAATGAAAGAAAATGGGGGTGCACCAAAATGTTAATGAAAGAATGAATGTTTAGTATTCACAAGCATTTACGTAAAATCTTGTGAGATACTTTGATGATGCATGATGATAAAATGTTTTAGGCATAACCCATGGAGTACATCAAGTACTCAGCCCTGCTTGTATTTTCAAACACTTGCAGATTGAGCAATGAGACGATGGCGGTGGTGCTGAGAAGGGGTTGCTTGTAGTTGAGTATTCAGAGATAATGCATATCTTCATATATTTGTTAAGTACTTTATCTTCCGCTGCAATATTTTGTCTTCTATTGATTTTTTTTCCTTTATGACTACAAACCTTCGAATTATAATTTGGTACTTTGTTTAGGTTGTATAGTACTTTAACCCTTCGAGAATAGTACTATCTTTATGAAATGTTTGAGATTTCGAGCCATTGAACTTTCTTAACATCTAGGAAGAGACCCATCTATTCGTTATTATTCTTCAGTTATCATTGGTTTCCTCGCTGTTTCCATTTCTATCTCGTTTCTTTTATCCAACCCCGAGTCACCCCCCGATTCATCCGTCCTTTGGAAATTGGGGCTGTGACATTTTCATATTGTCTGCTTGCATATGGTTCGTTGGTCTGCTTCCAAATAACAGAGGACTAGCTAGATCAAATGAATTCCTATATGATAGAATGCTTGAAAGCATTTAGATCCCTTACAGCTTTAGTCATCAACTAACCTGTTTTAAGAGGTTGGTTTTCTATAGATAAAGACTTTATAACTTAGTCTTTTCTTTACAACATATCAACTCTAAAATAAAAGACAAGCTTGGTCCCTATTAGGTTTACTTATGAATTAAATGATCTCCATGTTACAATCTGAGCAGGATTGGTCTAACAAGCAAGACATAAAATAAATATAAGTGTTTGTTTCGAAAGAACATCATCAAAACAAAATATTGTGAGGGTTCCCAACAATTTTCCCCTTTTTGATGATGACGAAACCACACTTTACAATATAACCTTAAGTAAAACAGTAAAAGTGATATGGTTTAAATACCAGAAGGGTTAATCTCGTTATAATTTATAACAAATAAAAGACATTAAATTTGAGTTATGGACAAAGAGATATTGTCATCAGATAACCCGTTCAAATATATATATATATATATATCAGATCAATTCATACAGGTTACATGATGGTTTGTCCAGAGCATAAAACAAAATAACAAGAACCATAAAAGATAGCAGGTTAACTAGATGTGCAATTAAAACCATTTACCCCCTGGTCTTTTCTGCTGTTTTGCCTCTCTATGCTTCCTTCTAGTCCTCACACGATATTATGGGTTCCAACAATCTGTTCTAGTGGATGGTGATCTTGAATCCACTTTCTGCACCTAAACATCTCTTCTTCTGATATTTTAGGTACAGGTTCTTTTATTGGTTCCTCAAATTCTGGGTGAGCTGTTGAGGTTTCTTGGAAAGGATTTTCATCTTATATCTCATGGTTGACATTCGTGTTGTTGCTAATATCTCTGAATTCATCAGGTTGAGTTTGATCAGGTTCACTGTCTTCTCCTTCCACAGGTTCACTACTTTCTGGAACTGGTCTGTCCTGACCAGGTTCAATATGTGTTGTTCTCCCTTGCTGTTTGCTGGTTTCAGCTATAGGTTGAACATCAATCTCTTCATCTTCAAGTAAATTCCAGATCATAACATCTTCAAAGAGTATACCTCCTGATCTTCTAGTAGTGATCTGATTGTGAGCCTGTTCTTCACCTGTTTCCCTGTATTCAAGAATAGATTCATCAAAAATAATATGAGGTGTTACCTCCACAACATGAGTCTTTCTATTGTAAACTCGATAAGTTTTGCTAACATCAGAATATCCTAAGAATATTTCAGGGTCAACTTTGCTATCAAAAATTTTCAATTGAGATTTCTCATTGTTATGAATGTAACACGTACAACCAAAAGTACGAAAATACTTAATCCTGGGTTCTCTGTTGTTCTGGATCTCATATGGAGTCTTTCCATGTCTGAGTGTGATAATTGATTTGTTCTGTGTATAACACGCTGTGTAGATGGCTTCTGCCCAAAACTTCTTCGGCAGATTAGTCTCATTAAGCATGGTGCGTGCTGCTTCTTAAAGTGATTTGTTCCGCCTTTCAACAACTCCATTCTGTTGAGGTGTTCTTGCGGCTGAAGTTTGATGAGTGATACCCATCTGGTTGCAATATGCTTCGATCTTCTGGTTTAGAAACTTCGTTCCACGATCTGTTCTGATAGTCATGATGGTGGTCTCCTTTTGTCGTGTGATTTTGTTGAAAAAATCAAGTAGCTTCTCCAACGTTTCCTTTTTCTTAAACAAAAAGATAACCCACGTAAATATTGAATAATCATCAATAATGACCAATGTATACTTTCTATTGTTGATACTTAGTGGTGTTACTATGCTAAATAAGTCTAGATGTAATAATTCCAATATTCTGGTAGATGAGTGAGCTGCTTTGCTGGTGAATGATGACTTGGTCTGCTTCCCAGCTTGGCATGCTTCACAGATGTGATCTTTATCGTATACTTAATCTGGTAATCCTTTGACTAGCATCTCTCTTGCAATCTTGTTGATAGATTTGAAGTTCAGATGGCAAAGTCATTTGTGCCATAACCAGCTTGTCTCTGAGCCTGACTTGATGACTAAACATGTCTCGATCTGGTTTGTCCATTGCACAGTATATAACCTATCCTGCAATTTCCTGTTAAGAAGAGTTTCATCTCCTTCATTATTCTTCACAAAACAGTTGTTATCATCAAAAACAATCTGATTACCATTAGAACATAATTGACTGACAGAAAATAAGTTATGACTAAGACCTTCAACATAGGAAACATTAAAAATAATTATCTTGCCAATCTTAACATTGCCATATCCTCTGGTATAACCTTTTGAGTTACAACCAAATGTTACCTGTGGACCTTGTTTCTCTACATAGTCTGATAGTAGGTTCTTGTCATAAGTCATATGCTTTAAACATCCACTGTGAATGATCCAGATTGATCCTCGTGCTATTTGACTCATTGCATTTCTTCCATCCTGCAATTACGTAAACTTAGCAAACATTTCAATAATTGGGTATTTGGTTAGTAGTAAATGAACATTTTGGAACCCATATCAATTTGGTACTAGGAACAAAAATATAACAGGTGATCTGTCTCCCTGAGTCATCTGTTCTCGAGATGGCTTTGTAGACAGATGGATGGTTCCTTTCAACATTATCTATGTTGATCTTGTTTTTCGTTGTTGATGGTTTTCTGGTAGGAGCCTTTTGATTTTGGTTCCTATCTGTTCTGATATACTGAGTAGGTTTGCCTCTGATCTGGTAATATCGTTTGTCCTGCTTCTTTCACTATCATCTTCTGGGGTTGATTCTTCCCACTTTTCAGATTGCAACTTGATCTGGTATATGTTGTCTATCAACTACAAACTTGTTTGATCCTAGTTGTCCAGAGTAGCCTAATCTTGTAGTTGATTTGGCCTTGTTCTACATCTCACAAATCATGTTAACTCTTTCACAACTTTTGTTGATCTTGCTCATGTTCTCCATTGTCTTCTGTATTTTCTCTTCTACTACTTCCTTTCTGGTTATCAATTCTTTGACCTTTGAGTTGAGTGAGTAGACCTCTTCATCCTTTGTCTTGATTTGTCCTTCGAGATCATTCACTTTTGCAGAAAACTTGGTGTTGGCTTCACTAAGTACCTTTACTACCTCATTCAGTTTGTCGTTCTCCTTGATGACATCTTGAAGAAACTTCTTCAAAATCTTGTAGCTCTTGAGAATTTCATTGATCTCTTCCCAAGAGACTTCACCTTCATCTTCATTACAGGAATCATATACAGGTTTGTTAGATGAAGTAGAAAAATGTGAGTTTACCTCATTCTGATCAAGTCCATAGTCAATTCCCATAAAACATTCATCTCAATCTTCTTCTTGATCATGTGAATAGAATGCTTCATCGTTCTCTGATGAACTGTCTAAGAAATGACTTGAGTTGCTTGAGCCTTCTTCTGCTAGCATCGTCTTGCATTGAGCTTTAAGTTTATGATCTCTTTTTGCTCTTAGCAGTTCTCTCTGACTGTTGGAAAGGTCGTGGCAATCTGTCTTGAAGTGACCTGTTCTGCCACAACTATAACAAGTATAGTCAGTAGAATTAGTAGATTTGTTAGAGCTTCTTACCTCAAATTTTCTATCAGATCGATCTTGTTCTCTACTCTTCGTGTATTTGTTCTTGTTGTCTTTGTAGAACCTTCGATACTTCCTCGATCTGGTTTCCATCTTATCCATTCTCTTTGCAATCATGGCAAATTCTTTGAGTAGTTTGTCATAGGAACTTTCTTCTGCTATACAGGTGCAACTGGTTCTTCTGTTGCAACCTTAGCTTTGAAAGCTATCTCCTTCTCTTTCTTGGAGCTACTTTCACTCTTCTTGCTAGATGAGTGAACTGGTCTATGAATTCTCTTCATACCACATTCATGACCAGCTAGATGATCAAACAATGCTTTAGTTGTAAGGATGTTGAAATCAACTCGTAGTGGTTGCATGGCTGCATAGATCTCCCAGCTAGGTGGTAGTGCTCTGATGACTTTGAGATTCTTCTCTCTCTGGGTATACTTGTCTTTCTTGAAAGCAGGTACCTCCAACAAAATTTCAATGAAATTGTTCTTCATTTGTTCAATGGTCTCTCAAGGTCTCATCTTGAAATCATCGAACTTGTTGCAGGCCATCGACAGCATATTCTCGATCATCGCTTCTGGTCCAAGGCTGAGTTCACGCAATGCTTCCCACATTTCTTTAGCAGTATCCAAATCTTGGATTTTTGCCAGATGGACTCCTTTAACTGTACTGAAATTATGATTCCTTTTAGCAAAGTCATCCAGGTTTGCTTCACGCCATACTTCAGATGTATACGTTTTGGGAGCTTTGAGTACGTTCTCTTTTACTACTCCAGTTTTAGTGATACGAGTCTTCTCTTCATAAATTGCCAGTGGACGTTCTTCTATCACTTTCCACATCAAGCAATGATGAGCTTTCAGACAAGTCTTGATTCTGAAACTTCATTCTCTGTATCTTTGGATAGTGAATTCCTCGCATGCTCTAATAAAAGAAGATTTCATAGTGACAGATAGAATGCAGTGAATGAAAATAAATTTTCCTAGATCTATTCAAGTTGACCATGCAGGTTTCAATCTTGTGAAACTGAAACAATGGTCTGTTGAACCACAGGCTCTGATACCACTTGTTGGTCCCGAAAGAGCAAGGTTTGGTGTATGGGGGGGGGGGGGAATACACAAAATACAAACTTTTCACTTTACTTAACAATTTAACTAGAGAGATTAAGCTTTCTCGAAAGGAGATTGCAAAGTTTGATAAAACAGATCGCTAACCAGGTTAACTACCAGGTCGCTAGTAATCTTTCCAGATAGAGTCTCTCTGGTAAATTACGCTGAGCAGATAGCAAGAGTGATCTTGTTATCCAACAGAGTGTAGTGTGCGGAATATGTTGAATTTAGTGAGTTGCTCTTTATTAGAAAACCTTTGAAACACTTAGCCAAATATATTAAGAGATTAATTGAATCAATACAAGCTTGAATGCAAGTGTTGGGTTAGAGAATAAATAACTGAAAGTAAAATGTTATAAAGTAAAGAACACAGTTGTTTTTACGTGGTTCGAGAAACCCCCCATGGTCCAATCAAAACTAGATCAGATATCCACTATTTATGATACTATTTTCTAAATACTCGCTGAGAATGAGCCACATGTTCTAGTCAAAACTAGAAAGAAGCTTGTACAAGAATATGGGCCGTGTCCCTTACAACTTGTAGATAAATATGCTACAGAATACCTCCACGTTAATCCACTAGAAAACTACTATCTAGCGAATATATCTTCTTTCTTCTTCTCGATAAAACAGACTTGAATCAAGGTTGGTGTGATTTCGATCACGAACGGCTTGAACACGATCTGGATTGTGAAATCTCTTTGTTGAATGCTTCAATGATGGAGTAGATTTCTTGGTAGAGTTTCAGCGTGAAATTCTTCAGTTCATTAGTTGATCAGTACTCCTCTAGATTTTGTTCGAAGCTTTTATAGGTGCAAACTTAAAAATTCTAACCGTTGTGTTTGATTGGCGTGTAATAAATGTTGATTGTCAATCAGAGATATGAATCATTGATGTGATCCTATTGCCTTGTAGGAATGGTTGACTGAATCTTTGATTATGGAAAGCAGATAGCTTGAATGATCTCTTTCCTTTCTTTGAGCTTCGATTGATTCACCTTCCTTCTTGATCTCTGATTTGATTATCTTTCTATCTTCGTAAGATCTGATGACGTGGCATAAGGATATGATTCTCTCTAAGTTCATAAGGTGACACTTTTTCTACCAGATGACTTAGATAGATATCAGATGACTGGGTGAAATACCAGATGACATATTATATATCTGGATCTCTACGAAGTCTTCATCTCAGTGATCTGTAAGAGATAGGTTCACTCTTCAAGGCTGGTCTAGTCAACCAGATTAGGTCCACTGCCAGCGAAGTGATCTTGTCCAAAGTTGCTTCAAACGATGGTAACAAATGACTGGGTGAAATCAGATTTGGTCTAGATTGAGTGACCTTATCAAGTGGTCTGCTTGCTTTCAGGTGAGCTGGTTTGCTTCAAATATCCAGAAGACTATCTAACCAAATGACTTTCAATAGAACCGAATACTTAAAGTATTTAAGTCCTTTAATCAGGCCAGAGGTGGCATGTAGTACTTCATCACTTTTATTGATGATTACTCAAAATATGGATATGTCTATTTGATGCACCACAAGTCATAATCCTTTCAGAAATTTAAGGAATTCAGGGCACTTGTGGAGAATCATCATGGAAAGACTATCAAGTGTCTGTGTTCTGATTGCGGAAGCGAATACCTCAGTGCGGAGTTTTTTGAGTCATCTGTCGGATGCAGGGATTCAATCCCAGTTAACTGCTCTAGACACAGCCCAACAAAATGGTGTAGCAGAAAGACGGAATAGAACGCCTACGGAGATGTTAAGATCTATGCCCTTGAGACGGCAGTTTACCCATTGAATTTGGTACCATCGAAGTCGGTCCCTAAGACACCGATTGAGTTATGGACCAGGCGCCAGCCCAGTCTAAGACATCTAAAGGTGTGGGATTGTCCAACACACGTGCTAGAAAAGGACGCCGAAAAGTTGGCACCTCGTACTGACTTGTGTCTGCTCGTAAGCTATCCTAGAGAGACGAAAGAGTGGGAGTTTTATAGTCTTAGAGATCGAAAGATCGTGATTAACAATCACACTCGATTTTTAGAAGAACACTATATGAACAACCACAAGTCCAGAAGCGAGGTAGTTCTCGAGGAAATGAGAACTACAGCTGCTCCAAATTCACAAGAAACACAACGACCACCAACATCATCCCAAACACTTGTACCACCCGCAATGGAGCCTTGTCGTAGTGCGAGGGTTGTTCATCAACCCGACCGATTCATTGGAGTGGGAGATGCATCTAACTCAGTCCCAGGCCTAGATGAATCAGACCCATGTAATTTCGACGAAGCAGTCCAAGATAAGGATTGTCACCTCTGGAAAGAGGTGATGGAGTCTGAGCTGCAATCCATGGCAGACAATGAAGTATATGAGCTATACTTTGTTTTTTTCAATTCAAAATTAATTAAAAGTTTTTTTTGTAAAATAATATTTACATTATTTGTATATTATATTTAGTTTTTATGCATTACGAGCCTCTCATGCTGCACTAAATAGAAAATTGAGTTTTGTACAAATAATATATTGTTGCAAAAAATAATTTAATAATAAAAATTTAATAAATATCCTAGATAGAATTGATGGATTCTCCTGAAAAGTCCATCCAATTTTATTATAAATTTATATAGAAGATTATCATAGTTTTACCATTTCTAAAACTTATCAAATTCATTTAATGATATAATCGGTTACATTTAGTTTAAAGTTACAATATTAACCCTCATATCATATAACCATATAAATTATATTAGAAAATTTAACTTTAATATTAGTCATAGATCATAATATATTGAAGTTGATCTGCTCCTATTTCTTACCTAATATCTCATTCTCATTTAATCCGTTTCCTATATACACACAAGACATAACCGGAG
>JAPKLX010000309.1:0-37697 GCA_026898415.1 Leonotis leonurus
CACGTTTTCCTCGATTTTACTTAGAGAAGTGAAATGGGGACGTGACATTAATTAAGTCTAATTATCAAATAAACCAAAATTGACACTAACCAACAAAAATTAATCCTAATTAAATAAGTTAATTTAATCTAAATAATTAAATTAGTCTAATTAACTAATTAAACAAATGACCTAACTAATTAAACAAATTAGATCTAATTAAACTAATTAATTAATCTAATTAACTAATTAATCTAAAAAAATTAATTAAACTAATTAAATTACCTCTCATTGGAGGAGACGGCAGCAGTGGCCGGAGCGGCGCCAAGTGGTGGCGCAGTCGAGAGAGGAGGAGTCAGTGGCCACAGCGGCGGCAGGGTGGTTGTACTAGGCGGCGACAGAGGTGGGGGCAGGTGGGGAAGAAAAACTTAGGGGAGTGAAAAGGGAAAAAGGTTAGAAATTGAATAGAGGGAGAAATGGATGAGAAAATAGGGTAGAAAACATACCTGGACGCCAATAGGGAAGTGAAGTTGCCGATAGAGTGAAGGTTGCGCCGGTGGAGGAGTTTTGCTGTTATAAATTTCGACTCGGAGGATGACCTGCTATATTAGGGCGGGACGACGGACCAGTCCGTCGTTAATTTTAATTTAATTAAAAAAATAATTAATAAACCTAAAGACGGACTGACGACAGATTCAACTAAAAAATGACTAGTCCGTCGTTAGTTATGGCGCCAACTTGCGCGCCAAAAAATCAATGGCCAGTCCGTCGTCAGCACTTTTCGTAGAGATCCGTCGTCAGTCCGTCGCCAGGCGACGATGGATATGCAATCCGTCATTCCGTCCATCGCTAGTTTGATATTTTTTTGTAGTATATAATAATTAAAGTATGAACCGGATCACTCACGAATGAATATTAATTAATTTTGAGTTATCAGCGAGCTCAATTAATTGATGGATTTAAGAGTCTTAAATGCGAGAAATAATTAATGATAAAATGATTATTACATTTGTAATTTGAGTACACTCCGGATAGTTCTATATTTATCATAGTGTGAAGTCTATTAAATATTAATATAAGATCATACTTTATTATATTTCCTAAAATTATTAAGTGAATGTCAAAATTACGATTCAAATTAATTAGGTCAAATTGATTATGTCAAATTGACTAGGTTATTAATTAATTAAATTAAATTATGATTTGACTTGGTCAATTAATTGGATAAGAAAATATTAGAGATAAATGTTGGATTTGGTCTTATATTGGAAGGTCCAGTCTCATTTCCCTTTAAAGGCATAACCTAACTCTAAATTACACATATAAATAAGAGGGAAGAGGTGACCGAATACTCACTAATAATACTAGCAAATTTGCCACACCCAAAACACACACTAGTGTGTTTTCGTCCACACATAGTTCATTTTTAGTGTGTGTTTTTCAAATTCAATGTATTTTCAACTTGGGAATTTGATTCTTCCCTTTTTGACAAACCCCGACGGATTATCGCTCATACGGTAGTCAGATGGTAGGTGAGGGCCATAGGTTAGAAATTTTGATGGTCAAATACGAATTATCAAAGAGGACTGCGGTTCATAGTCGACGATTCGAATTATCACTCCACAAGCGAAGGTGGCAAAGGAAGTAGAATTAATTTAATTTCGTATTTTAATTTCTTCCTATGTGGTATTTGTGTTTATAATTATTTATTTTATTTAAATTACTGGACATGTGGATCATGTGTATTGTGAGCCCCTCATACGAGTTTCTTCAATAAGTTTTTTGTGCAATTACTAAGAACGAGGTCTAGGAAATTTCTTATTTCTTACTTTGATTCATTTGCACTTGGGAGTTTTTCACAACCTTATACAGTAATGTTTTGGATATGGGTAATTGGTTTAGCAAGAAGTGATCAATTCATTGTGAACCCGATCACTCACGAATAAACATATTAATTAATTTTGAGTTGTCAGTGAGCTCGATTAATTAATGAATTTAAGAATCTTAAACGTGATAAATAATTAATGATAAAAGAAAGGTTACATCTATTGACTGGGTCCATTAGTTGACGGGAAATAATTAATGAAAGTCAAATTTGGATAAGGAATATTAGAGATAAGGTTGGATTTGGTCTTATATTGAAAGGTCCAGACTCATTCTCCTTTGAAAATCTGGTCTAACCCTAAAAACATATATATAGTGAGAGTATGGGGGGTGGCTGAAAACACACACATCACACCTTCAAGGGTGAAATTCAGCCACCTTCACAGTATTTCATACTGTATTTTTCGAAAATCCTGCAATATTGTACACTACAATTTTCGATTCCTCCTCTCTTGATAAACTCCGAAGGATTATCACCTACGCGATAGTCGAACTATAAGTGAGGAAAATATGCAGAAGTTTCATATGTCAAATTTGTTCGAGTGCTCGGAGCGGATTGATATTCGCTGCTAATGATTCAAATCATCTCTCCTCAAGCGGTGGACTAGCTAAGGAGAAAGGTATATTAATTCCGCTAATTTAATTCTCCCTATATGCGGTATTTGTGTTTAGAATTACATGTTTATTTAAATGATTAGACATGCGGATCATGCGAATCGCGAGCCCTCATACAGGTTCAATCACGTTTCTCTGTTTTGGTGATTTTTCCCAACCTTTGAAAGAAGGTACAATTGGAACCTTAAGAGCATACCTATGATTCTTTTATCCTCTTTTATCTTCTTTTTGATATACACGAGATGCATGATATTTATGTGCATTTCAGAATTACATGTTTTTATTCAATTTATTAAACTTGTGGATCTTTCGAATTTATGAGCTCTTCATCCAGGTTCCATCACTAAACTAGATTTGTGGCGAAAGGGTATACACAAAAAGAGGGTATCGATTATGATAAGACATTTTATCCTTTGCATATGCTTAAATTGATGCGTATAATTTTGTCAGTAGCCGCTTATGTAGATTGGGAGGTGTAATGTCCCACTCTTTTAATAGTAGTTTTTATGTAATGATAATTTACATAAATAAAATTTCGTTATAAAATCTGAAATATCGATTAGTTAATCGATATTAATAGTTCTTGTTCATGAAACTTATAATTAAAAAGTCATAATAGAGATCATGTGAGTTCTACTTGAATAATAAAAATATTAAAAAGGGCGATAAAAATACATTCTTGAAATGTATAATCGATAGTTATTTCGATTAATAGCTACAAGTTAATTAGAACTTTTGAGATAGCCAATTAATTAGAAGGTTAATGTTTGAGAAATTGATTATACATCCTTTAGATAAGAATTTTATACCTTATAGAAGCTTGGATATATTTAATTAATAATATCCTAAATATTAAGATGCTATGAAGAATTTTAATAATCTTTTATTGACTAAGTGTGTGTGTATATATATATATTTCTTAGAAGTAATGCAGATTTTGTAAGTGAGATTATCGTAGACAAGTATTAAAAATACCATGCAATAACTATAATACATTTCCAAAATTGAAATAACAAAGTCTACAAGATGTAGTAAATGAAAAATAGGCATGCAGGCATGAATCTGCAAAAAGTGATTTTACAGATTTTATAGATTTGGCTGGAAAACAAATTTGTAAAAAGTGATTTTACAGATTTTTGCAGATATGAATCTGCAAAACAATTTACATCTTTATAGTACATACTTATATAATAATAATACTACAAACCCAAATAAGACAAATAATAGTAATAGAATAGACTAAAGAATAGAAATTAAAGGAGTTGCTAGAGAAAATCTTCAACAGGGAAAGAAGCAAAAGCAACGTACTATCCACCTTGCTCCAACATGCAGTAAGAAAAATAATTAATTAGGCCCTAAAAGTAAAAGAATACAGAGATACACAATAGTAATCTATCATCAAATGGATACATAGACTTGGAGCTATAGCAAGAAATAGAGGTAGGCGTTAGTCGGAAGAAATCTTTCAAAAAGATTTATGGGAGAACACTCAAGTGCCTATAGATTCAGAACACATTACGTACACTTGAACTCTTAACAAATAGTTTTATTTATACACTTAGACCAAGCATAAAACACAACTCTAAAAAACTTAGCCAATTCAGTTCTCACTCATACTTTGCACATTCGAAGAAGCTTTCATTCCAACAAGGAGTTACCAAGTCATCCCAACCCACCCATAAGTGTATAAGAGTCATTCAAGTAATCAAGACCTCAAACTTTTAGTTCTAATTATTTTTAGAATTAAGTCAAACCATTCTTTTCTCAAACAAATTCCAGAACTTATAAACACATGTAATTATACCTTCTTTGTCCTAAACCTGTTAGGACTGATATTAGACACTTTCTGTAAACTCTTTCCTCCATCTTAACTATATAACTCATAAGATAAACTTTATGTTGGGAACCCCAAGGTATTTTTGATTTTAATGATGATCTTTCGAAACACACTTAGTTCTTGTTGTTAAACTGTTCTACATGTAAAGCAGATCACTACCTTTAAAGTGAATTCTGTTAGAGAACAAATTAGGAGATGACTTAAGATGAAAAGGAATTATTCATATAGAAGTCATTTCTATAAATAGTTTAGGATGAAGGCCAAGACTTCAAGCCAAGAAGTAATCGATCTGCTGTAACAGACAGTGACCAGATCGATGACCAGATCGATAGTTACAGCGGAGCATCAGATCGATAGAGTCATCAATTATCCAGATGACATCATCCTACACATCATATCATCTTGCCACGTCAAAATTAAAGTCCATCCAACTGGGATTGGAAAGAAAATATTCGGTTAACACATAGAAGGAAAGAAACCGTTGACAATCTGGTTTCCATAAACTAAGGATTGAGTCAACGTTTCTACAAGGCAAAAAGAGATATGATGGACATTATTGATTGGCAATATACCATCAAACTCACGCCAATCAACAAAAGCTAGAATTTTTAATTCAATGCCTATATATTTGAAGTTCAAAATCTGGAGAAAATAGAGAACACGCACTCGAGCTATACTGTTAACATACTCTCAAGCAATCAATCTGCAATCCAGACAAAGAGCTTCAAAAGATTTGTGATTCTACATCACACCAACCACCTCGATTCAAGTCTGTCTTATCGAGAGAAAGGAGATCACCCTGCTAGCTAGTAGTTTTCTAGTGGTAACGTAGAGGTAATCTGTTGTAAAGGGACACGACCCTTATTTCGTGCATAAGTATCTCTCTAGTTGTGATTCATACTTGTGACTCGTTCTCCACGAGTATAAACAAGCAGAGTATCCTAGTAGTGGATAATCTGGTCTAGATTTGACCAGATCGTGGACGTAGGGATTTCCCGAACCACGTTAAACAACTGGGTACTTTACATTCCTGCATATTTATCTTTTAGTTGCTTATTATTCTAACTTTACATTCCGCACACACAATACTTTGAAAATAATAAGATCACTCTTATTATTAGCTAAGTATTTGCACTAAGAGAGCAATCTGTTTGGACTAATCTGGCATTGATCTGTGTATCAATCTGTTTAGTCATCTGCCAAGCAATTTCTTATACCGAATAGCTTGAACTCTCTGATATTTTGTCAAGTAAACTGAAAAGTTTGTATTTGGTGTATTCCCCCCCCCCCCATACACCAAACCTTGCTCTTTCGGGACCAACAAGTGGTATCAGAGCAGTGGTTCATAAGACCATTGTTTTGTTTCACAAGGTTAATACCTACGTGGTCAACTTGAATTGATCTAGGAAAACCTTTTCATTCACGTGCATACCATCTGCTATGGAGTCATCTGTTGTCAGGGCTTGCGAGGAATTCTCCATCCAAGGATATAGAGAATGGAGCTTCAGGATCAAGATGGCACTCAAAGCCCATCACTATCTGATGTGGAAAGTCATTGAAGAAGGCCCACTGCAGATCACTGAAGAAGTGACGGTAACTACATCAACTGGTGTAACCACACAGATTGCACCCAGAGATCCAAGAAAATACACTACAGAAGAACGACGCGAAGCCAACCTGGATGACTTTGCTAAAGGAATCATCTCTAGCACAGTCAAAGGGGTACATCTGGCCAAAATCCAATACTTGGATACTGCCAAAGAGATGTGGGAAGCCCTAAGAGACTTGTGTCTAGGATCTGAAGTGATGATTGAGAACAAGCTGTCTCTAGCCTGCAACTAATATGATGAATTTAAAATGAAACCAGGCGAGACAATAGAATAAATGAAGATGAGATTCACTGGAATTCTCCTCGAGATATCTGCGTTCAATAAGAACAAGTATACTCAAAGAGAAAAGAATATGAAAGTGCTCAGAGCACTTCCACCTAGCTGGGAGATCTATGCTGCAATGCAACCTCTTCGTGTAGATTTCAATGAACTGTCTACTGAAGCACTATTTGATCATCTTGAAGGTCATGAATGTGACATTCAAAGAATTCGAGGACCAGATCATATGTCCAAAAAGGCAGAAAGCAGCTCGAAGAAGGATAAAGAGGTAGCCTTCAAAGCGAAGAGCAAACCAGATGAACCTTCTGAATCTTCTCTACCAGATGAGGAGAAAGGCTATGACAAACTGCTAAAAGATTTTGCAATGATTGCCAAACGAATGGATAAGATGGAAATCAGATCGAAGAAATACAGACGGTTCTACAAAGATAACAAGAAAAATTTCTACAAGAAACGTGACAATGATCGATCTGATAACAAAGAATAATCAAAACAGCAGACAAGTAAAACTTCTAAATCATCTAACTCAGCAGATTACACATGCTTTGGTTGTGGCAGAACATGTCACTTCAAACCAGACTATCCTGATCTTTCCAAAAGCCAAAGAGAAGAACTGAGAGCAAAGAGAGATCGAAAACTCAAATATGAGCGCAAGGCCATGCTTGCTGAACAAGATTCAAGAAGCTCGAGTCACTTTTCAGACAGCTCATCAGAGAATGATGAAGCATTCGTTGCAAATGATGAAGAGAGCTGGGATGAATGCTACGTTGGACTGGACAACGGTCTGGATGAAGTTGAGGTAAATTCATGCTATTCAAACTCCTCAAATGATATCAATCTGGAACAGGATAATGAAGATCAAACAGACTACTCTTGGGAAGAGGTAAATGAGATGTTCAAAAGCTATTCGAGCATCAAGAGATTGTTTAGAGAAGTTGTAGAAGAGAATGAAAGATTGAAGAAATCAGAGGAGATACTGAGCACAGCCAACACTCAATTCGTTGCCCAAATAGTTGATCTTGAAGAACAGATCAAAGGAAAAGACAGTGAAATTCACTCTCTAAACTCCAAGGTCAAAGATCTTATTACAAGAAACAACGTTGCTGAAGAAAGGATAAAGAAAGGGAAAGAAATGATTTACAAGAGTGATGAACGTGCCAAGTTGCTAATCAATCTGCAACAACAGGGCACATCTGGATTAGGTTATCCAGGCCACTCAGAAAAATCTTCCAGTACCATAAACTTTGTTCCAGAAAGGAAGCAAATACCATCTGTACTTTATTCTTTGTCTAAAGTTGATAATGATGGGAACATAATTACCTGTTATATTTCTGTTCCTAACCCTAAATGTTCTGGATTTGAAAGGGAACATTTGCTAATAACCAAGCACCCAAACGATGAAGGGTAGCTAAGTTTTATAAATTGCAGGATCAGAAGACTGCAAGAAGGAACAAGATAGCTAGAGGAGCAATCTGGATAATAGATAGTGGCTGTTCAAAGCACATGACCTGTGACAAGAACCTACTATGAGATTATATAGAGAAACCAGGACCTCATGTTACCTTTGGATGCAATTCAAAAGCATATACCAGAGGATATGAGAACATAAAAGTTGGCAAGACCACCCACTACAAGAAATTTATAAATAGATAACACCACATAGATAACGGTATTTTTAATATACCGTTATCTATGAGCGTATTTTTCAAATAGATAACAGTTAGTGTTATCTATATTAGTGTAACTTATGTTAATGATAACGGATTTTAATAAATCGTAATCTATATATATAGTTATAGTTAACAATTTTGCAACAACTGTTATCTTTATTAAGTGTTAGATAAACATTTTATAACGGTTAATAAATACTATTAACAAATAATCGTTATTTATCGTTCCCAGTTCATCTCCACTCCATTAACACATATTTTCTTATTGATTCTTACTGATTCATCGTTCCCAGTTCATCTCCACTCCATTAACACATATCTTCGTCCATTAACACAAATTTTCTTACTGATTCTTACTGATTCATCGTTCTCAGTTCATCTCCACTCCATTAACACATATTTTCGTCGACTGAAGTTTGGAGGGGGAAACCCTAGGTTACGCCGCCACCCTCTGGGTGCGCCGCCGGTGACCTCGGTGGTGGCGCTGGCCGGAATAGCACTTCAAAACAACACTTTGTAAGTTGATAGGGCAGGGCAAGGGGAAAAGATAGCCGTTGGATTGAACCCTGGAAGGTGATTCGAACCAGTGAACGTGTCCTTCAAATCGCGATTCCAGCTTTGAACCAGAGAGCGTGACCTTCAAATCGCGATTCCAACTGCATTCCTTGGACGACTGCCATCTGCTCCTGAGCGTGATGGGATTCCTCTCTGGTCTCTGTTCGACACTTCATCACCTGACGACTTCTATTTTCATAAATTTCTGAAGATTCTTGCCTAATCCAAGCGGATACACTCATTTTCCTGGGTGATATCTTCTCAGGGAGTTTATCTCTAACCTTTTTATTCTATTCACTCCCCTGAGACTTTCGATTCTGTGCTTCACTGCTTTGCATGTTTTAATTCCATTCTCTAAGCATAGATTATCTCCTGGATTCGATTGTTGCTGTGCATCTTTTGCTTAATCTCCTGATTAATTAGTCTTGATCTTTAGGAAGAATTACAACCTGTATTCACTGTTTGATCGTTTTCACTGTTTGATCTTTAGGAAGAATTGCACTATGTTATCATTCTGTTCCTTTGCTGCCCATTCATCACAGGCTTCCTGAGATATTCTGTTAAATATGTTCTTAGCCCCTCTTATTGCATTGAATTGCACGGCCAAAACTTGAATCAGATTTACTCGGCATATTGCTACGATAACTTGATAAAAATTGATCTTTGCTGCTCTGAACAACCTAAATATCTGTTTGTCGTTATTTGCTGGAATTGCTGGAATTGCTGGCATTTGCTGCTCAGAACAATCTGAATATCTGAATTGTTATCATTATGTTCCATTGTTGGAATTGATCTTTCTAAGTGTTAACGAATTGCAATCTGTATTCACTGTTTGAATCTCTAGGAAGATTTGCAATCTGTATTCACTATCCGATTCTGATTTGCTGGGCATATTGCTGTGATAATTTGAAAGAAAAAATTATCCCCTGGATTTGTATACTGCTGTGAATCTATTCTGTATTCCTGGGTGATATCTTCCCAGTGAGTTCATTCTTTTTGCATAGATTATTCCTCTGGATTCGATTGTTGCTGTGAATCTTTTGCTTAATCTCCTAATTAACTAATCTTGATCTTTAGGAAGAATTGCAATATATATTCTTGGTGCTTATCCTATCACTTTTTCTGAATTATTCTACAGATCTGTCACCTTGATTGCCTTGTACTACACGGTCAAAATTTGGATCTGATATACTGGGCATATTGCTGCAACAATTTGATAAAATCTTGATCTTTGGTGCTCTGAAAATCTGAATACATGTTTGTCCTTTGATTCTTCAATTGCATGTTATATAATCTCTGATTGAATCATCGGCCTTTTGTTTTAGACTTCTGATTCTGAGCACTCTGTAATCTGCTTTGATATCTAGAATATCCCAACTGAACCTTTAACTGGATTTTAACCGTGCATTCTGGTTCCATAACTATTTGAATATATTATCCCCTGGATTGATTACTGTTGTGAATCTATTGCTTAATCTCCTGTTTAATTAGTCTTGATCCTTAGGTAGATTTGCAAGCTATATTCAATGTACCATTGCCTTGAACTGCACGACCAAAAATTGAATCTGATTTACTGGGCACGGTGCTGTGATAATTTGAAAGAAAAATTTGTCCTTTGGTGCTCTGAACAGTCTGAATAAATCTACAATTGTTGAGTCGTTATAGGTGATTTTGGTGCTGCAAACCTACTGCTCTATTGCTTGAACGTATTCTGCTGCTTTATTGCCTATATAAACCTGCTGCAGACCTGTTGCAGACCTATTCCGGACCTGAATATCTCCAAACCTGCTACAGACCTGTTTCTCTGCACCATACCAGAATAACATCCCTGTTTAACCAAGAATTCTACCTATTGCAGCCCTATTGCAGACCTGAATATCTACTGTCCTGCTGCAGTCCTAAATATCTGCACCTTACCAGATTAAACCTGGAATTTTTGAGCAGCAGCTGTGTTGGCCTTACTGATCGATCACTTAGTGACTTTTTACCTGCTAGCCCTGCACTCAATTTACTGTGAATTTTTTGCATATAACAGCTAAATAACCTGCTGATTATTGCTAGCTGTACACTCAGTTTTCTGTAAATTTATTGCTGGCTTTGCACTCAAGTTGTGAACTATTATCTGACCTTTGAACTTTTAACCCCATCACTCTCTACCTCTAATTTCTCTGTGTCACCAGCTACATACTGATTTATGCCCTGCAAAACCTGATTCTGGCACACTTAAAAATCTGATTTTACTGCTTTTAACCACTGCTGGCTTTTACCTGCTGCACTAATGACATCATTACCTATATTGCAGATAAAGTTCTTTCACAGAGTATCATCCATGCCTACTCCAGTAACTGATGGGGAAAAACTCATATGGGGCATCTTAGAAGCTGAACGTCCTTCATTCAGGTGCTATTGGATAATTAGTTTTTCCATTCTATTATTTTTTTCTTCCTTTTCCTCCTCTTTCCAGGAAGATGGGTATGTTTTGTTTTGATTTGCCTTCATTTCTGTTAGACCTTAATACTACCTCCTTTTTGCAGTCAGTTGCATTAGAAATCTCTCATCGAGGTAAACTTTGCTTTTATAGAGAATCATAGAGGTAGCAGTTTTGCATGCTTTTATTTACATGTTGATGTGCACATATTCCCACTACTATATTGTTATTTGAGCCTCCATCTTTTCAGATTCCTTGAGGCACAGAGCTACTGTATCAGAAATGATGTTTGATTTGGAACCACACAATAATGATTCATGGCATGCGTATCAAAAATGGAGTAGCAACTTATGTCTCCCGCTTTGTGAAGACATCGCGGCTCAAACAAGAAGAATTTTATGGTGGAGCGAAATTTATGAAGGTATATATTGCTAACAAGTTCATTTTTTCTTTTGATCCTACTGTGAAAGCTCGCTTTGGAATTCTTCCTCGATATGCAAAAAATGAGATGTTAATCAGGTGGTTTGAGCTTCCAAACTGCTTCATATTTCATAATGGTGAGGTCTCTCAATTATTTATAGCAGAAGAAATTCCGCAAATGTTAAACACCTGTTTTATATTTAGAAAAGATTAAATCAAAGTAAGCTAGATCATATGCATTATAGCTTCTGTTGATTTCTTGATTCCTGAATGCGAGTTTCAAACAGAGTCTCAGATTTATTTGAAGCTGCTTTCAGTTTCTTGTTCAGATTTTTCTCTTAAAACAAACAGTTCAAGGTCATGCAAGCATGATAATTTATTTCCAGTCTTCAAGTTTTTGACAAATAGTATATGTAAATATTATGTCAGCAAATGCTTGGGAGGAAGGAGACGAAATTGTGTTGATCACTTGCCGGCTTCAGAATCCTGATCTTGACATGGTCAATGGAACTGTAAAAGAAAAGCTTGAGAATTTCACAAATGAACTGTCAGATGCATACTGATAAATGCATAACTCATCTCATTTCATATAGAAAAATGACACTATTTCTTTCAGGTTCGAGATGAGATTCAACCTTAAAAATGGCCTGGCTTCTCAGAAAAAATTATCTGTGTCGGCTGTAGATTTTCCGAGGGTGAACGAGAGCTACACTGGCAGGTACGAGAATTATGAACTATAAAAACAACTCTAGAAAATAAAAGATCATATCAAGTTTATTAGTTGGGAAAAGATCATAAGAATAAATTACATCAAAGGCCAGCAATGCTCAGTGTTTCCATTTGGTAATGAATGAGGAATTGTTTTCTGGTGCATATTACTTAAAAAAAATCAGAATGTTAAGTTTTATACCATCTGGAGAATCAGAAGTGTTGTGTGGATGCAGGAAGCAGAGATACGTATATGGGACGGTACTGGATAGTATTGCTAAGGTAACTGGAATCATCAAGTTCGACTTACATGCCGAGCCGGAGGCTGGAAAGGAAAAGCTTGAAGCTGGAGGAAATGTAAGTGGTCTCTTTGATGTGATGAGATTGCAACAATGGAAGTACTTATTATTTAGTAGCAGACTGAGACATTCAATATAAACTCTCTATTACATTACATTACATTACATGGTGTGTATTTGTCTTCTCACAATTCAAATTAACACCAATACTTGTATTTATTCACTGCTCTGATCGAGCTTCTTAGCCTTATTGTTGTAGTAATTAATACTACTACTACTTTTGTTGAATATTTGCATGGTAGAATATATTTTAAACAGGTTTAATATGATATTATTTTGTGTCTTTCGTTATATTATTAATTGTTATTTTTTAAATATAAATTGAATGATAAGAAATTTGAAAATTTAAGATAACGATACAGAATCGCTATCTAAATGACAAAAAGTGTAATCTAAAGAAAAATACATAATATATTTTACAAGCATTTTATAACGGCAAACAACTGTTATCTATATGATTAAGAAGCGCTTTCTAAACTAACAATACAAAGCGTATAAAATACATTACATAACGCCTACAACCGATATATATATATCTTTAAATAGATTACGCTAATAAATCGTTATGTACGTGGAACAAAAATGCAATCTAAGTGTACAATAGATTACATAAAAGTATGAATGGATAGCGGTTTGTACTGTTATGTAAAGTGTATATAGATAACGGGTATATTGCATTATGTTTACATTCTAAACCGTTATCTATTTAAAGAATAGATAATGGTGCCGAGCGTTATCTATGAGCGTGTGCACATAGATTACAGCAGTATATTTAACACATTTTTGCACGTATAGATAACGGCATTTCGCCGTTATCTATGAGCGAATTTCTTGTAGTGACCATCACAAATGTATCATATGTTGAGGGTCTTAGCCACAATCTGTTTTCTGTAAGTCAATTATGTGCTAACGGTAACCAGATTGTTTTTTATACTAATAACTGTTTTGTGAAGAACAAGGAAGGAGATGAGATACTCCTTACCGGAAGATTGCAAGATAGACTATATATTGTTCAATGGACAAACCAGATCGAAACCTGCTTAGTCACTAAAACAGTATCAGAAACCAGCTGGTTATGGCATAAGAGATTAAGCCACCTAAACTTTAAGTCAATCAACAGGATTGCCAAAGAAAAGTTAGTGGAAGGACTACTAGATCAAGTATATGATAAAGATCATATATGTGATGCCTGTCAAGCTGGAAAGCAAACCAGATCATCCTTTACAAGTAAAACAGCTCACTCAACATCAAGGATACTGGAGCTGTTACATCTTGATTTGTTTGGACCAGTCAAACCACTAAGCATAAATGGGAGAAAATACACCTTAGTAATCATAGATGATTACTCAAGATTCACTTGGGTCATCTTTCTGTTGAAGAAGAAAGAGACTCTAGTCAAACTCCCTGATTTCTACACAAGATCACAAAACAGAAGGAGATGAGTATAACCTCTATCAGAATAGATCGAGGAACAGAATTTCTCAATCAAAAGATTGAAGCATACTGCAACAAGATGGGAATAACTCATCAAACATCTGCTGCTCGAACACCTCAACAGAATGGGGTTGTAGAAAGGAGAAATAGATCTTTAAAAGAAGCAGCTCGCACAATGCTTAATGCAACCAACCTACCGAAGAAATTCTGGGCAGAAGCCATATACACAGCCTGCTATACTCAAAATAGATCATCCATCACAATAAGACATGGAAAAACACCATATGAGATTTGGAACAGCAGAAAGCCTAAGATTTCTTACTTTCGAACTTTTGGCTGTTTGTGTTACATACTCAATAATGGGAAATCTCAATTGAAAACTTTTGATAGCAAAACTGACACTGGAATATTCTTAGGATATTCTGATGTTAGTAAAGCATATCGAGTCTACAATAAGAACTCTCATATTGTGGAGGTAACACCTCAAAAAGTGAGGATGAAGAAATTATCACTCCACCTATTGCTGAAGAGATCATACAGCAAGGGGGAATATCACAACATAATCTGCAAGAAAACAGATCACCAATAGAAAGCAATGAAACAATCATTGCAAACGATGATCAACATGAAAATCCAAATCCAGAAGAAAGTCCAGATGAGAATCCATTTCAAGCTACATCAACAACACATCCTGAATTTGAGGAACCAACAGATCAACCTGATCCTGAGATATCTGATGAAGAGATGACCAGGAGAAGGAGATGGATACAAGATCATCCACCAGAACAGATTGTTGGGAACCCATCAGATCGTGTGAAAACCAGAAGAATGTATGGAGAAAGTGCATTATTAAGCTGTTATCTCTCCCGCATAGAACCATCTGATGCTTATGAAGCACTACAAGATGCAGATTGGATAACAACAATGCAAGAAGAGCTCAATGAGTTCAAAAGGAATGAAGTCTGGTATCTCGTGGACAGACCCAAACACCAAGGTGTGATTGGTGTAAAATGGGTGTTCAAAAATAAACAAGATGAGAATGGTGAAGTAGTCAGAAACATGGCCAGATTAGTAGCTAAAGGCTATAATCAACAAGAAGGCATTGATTTTGATGAAACATTTGCACCCGTAGCCAGATTAGAAGCTATAAGGCAGTTTTTAGCATATGCTGCATACAAAAGATTCAAGGTATACTAGATGTATGTCAAAAGTGCATTCCTAAATGGTATCCTTAAAGAGGAAGTATATGTGGAACAACTACCTGGATTTGAAGAAGTAGATCCAAATCAGAAAGTATACAGACTGGCTAAAGCAGTCTATGGTCTCAAACAAGCCCCTAGAGTTTGGTATGAGACATTATCAACATTCCTACTAGAATCTGGATTCAGAAGAGGATCTGTTGACAAGACTTTGTTTATCATCAAAGTCAAAGAAAACATTCTCTTAGTCCAGATCTATGTAGATGATATCATTTTTGGATCTCAATCTACCTATCTGTGTGACAAATTTGCTGAACTTATGAAAAATAAATATCAAATGTCCATGATGGGAGAAATGAGCTTCTTTTTAGGTTTGCAGGTCAAGCAACTACCAGATGGTATCTTCATTAATCAGACGAAGTACATCAACGATCTGCTGACTAAATTTGGACTCAAAGACAGTAATCCAGTAAAAATTCCAATGCAGACCAATGGAAAAATTGATCCAGATCCAGAGGGAAAACCAGCTAACATTACTCAATATAGAGGGATCATAGGATCATTACTATACCTAACTGCTAGTTGACCTGACATCACATTTGCAGTAGGTGTATGTGCAAGATATCAAGCAAATCCCAAAGAGTCTCACATGGAAGCAGCTAAGAAGATATTAAGATATCTCAAGGGAACAGTCCATGTAGGATTGTGGTATCCATGTGAAGACAACTTTGAGCTAACTGGATACACAGATTCAGATTATGCTGGATGTAAGCTAGACAGAAAGTCAACATCTGGGACATATCAGTTTTTAGGGAATAAACTGATCTCATGGTTCTCAAAGAAACAGACATCTGTTGCCACCTCAACCATAGAGACAGAATATATGGTAGCTGGAAGTTGTTGTGCGCAAATACTGTGGCTAAGACAACAGCTTAAAGACTATGAGATTGATGTCAAGGACATACCCATCTTCTGTGACAGCTCAAGTGCTATAGCTATCACACAGAATCCTGTTTTGCATACCAGATGCAAACATGTGGACGTAAGACATCATTTTATAAGAGATCATATTGAAAGAAAACATGTACAGATCGAGAAAATACACACCGAAGTGCAGAGAGCAGACATACTCACTAAAGCATTACCAGAAGAAAGATTCAAGATGCTTTGTGGAAAATTAGGACTATTAAATCTTGAAGAAAGGAACAGATCAACTTGGACAAAACCAGATCAATATTCCAACAGGGAATATGAACCAGGTTAATAGAGACCAGATCAATAAAGATAGGTTACAAAAATTCCAAAACAGGAAATTACAACCAGATTGATCTAAACCAGATTGATTAAGACCAGACTATGAAAAATTTCAACTGGAAATTAATATCAGATCTCGAAGTCCATGTACAGTGTCTAACAGATCAATCAAATTCCAACTGGGAATTAGCAAAAAGGGTCATAACACCACATTAATGACCAAACTAGAAAGTGACTGGAACAGATCGATAAACAGCTCACAAACCAACAGATCGATCTAAACCAGATGACTACCAGCCACGTGGATATTAAATTAATATTTCTTATTAATTATCCCATTACTTGCTTAAGGGGAAAAAGTCAACTATATACGACGACTAATTATATAATATATCTAGTTCCTGAACCTATATATCAAATCTTTTATTTATGTGATGATTGATACTATGTTTGGGAACTGTGATTAAGAAGATATTTACCAAACCAAGAAAAATGAGGCTTTTTGACAGTACAAAACAAACACGCGCCACTCCTCAACCCCACGATTAAAAGCGCGTGCATCATACGATCAACAGAGGCGGTAATAGACTGCAAACCTATACCATGGAAAGGCGGGAAAAAGCTGAAAAAGGAAAGGATTTCTAAATATTTTATTACTTTACTTATCTCCTCTTTCGTTTATATATTTGATAAGGCGTTTCATCTATCACTTACACTTATAATCCTTGAAACACTTAGCAAAAATTTCCTCCCTTCCAAATTCTCTCTATCTTCGAAAATCACTCTATTTTAGCAAATATGGCACCCAAATCATCTGTTTTCCTTGAGCAAGCAAACTTCCTGAAACCATACATTCATCAAGACCTTTTCGCAGTTCTTGATACCTTCGGGTTTCATAAACTGGACAAGGCATTTGATCTTGTTCGAAGCTGCAAAGGTTTCATATTTATGTGCTGTTATTTTTTTTAACTGCCCTATATCATGTTTACTACTCCCTCCGTCCACGAAAATGCTTAACGCTTTGACCCGGCACGGGTTTTAATAAATTGCTTTGACTTTGTGTAGAAAGTGTAGTGTGTAGAAAGTATAGTGTGTAGTTAGTGGAATAGGGGTCCCACTTGTAGATATAATTAAAATTGATGTAAACTTATATGGATTAATTAATTAAAGATTTATTTTGAGTAATTCTTAATTAATTAATTAATGATTATTCAATTAATTAATTATTTAATTTCTGTTTTCATTTAATTTATGTATAGATAATTAAACATAATCTATGATTGAACTTAATTAATGAATTTATGTATAGATAATTAACCAATTTAACTTATGTAAATTAAAGGTATCTTACGTAAATTAAAGGATTGTAGTGAAGGCACCTTATGTGTTCAAAGTGTAAACAATTAAACATAGATTAATCATTAAATAAACATTAAAGTGTACACATTAATTAACGATAGATTAATTAAACATTGGTTTAGCCATAATCTCTTCTCCTGCAGCAACAATCTCCCTCTCCCTCTCTCTCTCCTCTCTCACATCTTGATCCAACCTCCACCTCGATCTTCGGCCGCTCCGCGGCGACACGCCGCACCCCGATGCAGAAATTCTGGTGCTGCACCTCTTCCTAACCCCGCAGGGCTCGAGGGGAGAATCATCGGCGGCGTCAAGACGTGTTTTGGATCTCTTGATAGGCGAAGGTGAAAGCATTAGAAGCTCCTGCAACGGCAGAGTGTAAGGAGGCGGAGGCGGAGGCGCAACAGTGGATGCAGGCGGTGGGGTTGAGATTTTGGGGGAAGAAGGGACTATTTCTAGTGAGAGTGGGAGTATCGTCGATGCAGTTCTACCGCTGTAGTGGCAGAGCTTCGACAGCCGCGATGCAGATTTGGTTCGGCTCCGGGGCTCCGACGGCGGTGTTGAATCCATGGATGTTTCTGTGTTGTAGCTTAGATTAGATTTGGGGAATTTTGTTGATGAAGAAGAAGAGAATTTAGGAATTGGTTGGGTTTAATTTTGTGTTAAAATGTTTAATTGGGTTGGGTTTAGGTTTAGTTTAATTTTGGGATGATTTGGGTTTTAATTTTATGTTTAAGTTGTTTAATTGTGTTGGGTAGTAAAATTAGGTAAATTAAATTGTGGGCCCATTAGTGTTAATTAGGTAATTATTGTAAGTTTGTAAGGGTGAAATTGTAAAGTGGATGGTTTCCAAAAATAGAAAGGAGAAACGTAAAGCATTTTCGTGGACGGCCCAAAATGGCAAAACGTAAAGCATTTTCGTGGACGGAGGGAGTATAATATTTCTCAAATCTCGTATTGAAACTATATTCTTTGCATGTATATGTTCACTGATACTATGATATAGAATGCTAGTTTCTGTAAACTGTTTTGGGCACTCATACTTCACTGATGGAAGGATAGTGCTCACATATATTGTTTTGATTTTCCTGTAGGATTTCACAACATCATCACTTCTCATCCAGTCCACTTCTTGCCTAAAGAAGTCGCCGCCTTCTACCTCTCGTGGCAGGGTGAGAAAGGTGGAACCGAGGCAACCATAAGGGTTAGCAAGGGGAACTCCATCAGTAACACTACTTACAACGTCATAAACATCATTAATGACGTTTATAAGTTGAAGGATGAAGGTCTTGACCTTGGGGAACTAACTGCAGAACAGCTTCAAGAGGCGGTGGAGATAGTAATGATAATACCTATCCAATATACGAACAAGATGTTTACCCGAGCTTTACTCGCACCAGAGTTCAAGATCCTCTTTGAATTCGTACAGCGAATTTTCCTAAACCACAATGGGTCTTATGACCAGGTTACCCCAGAGAAGTTCAAAATCCTGGCTGCCATCGTCCTTAACCTACCGGTTAATTGGAGCAGGATATTGTTTGATCTCTTGGCTAAGGAGGCCAAGATGATCATGTTTGTCAAAGGGGGCAAACCAGGGATTGAAGTAAAAAGGAGCACCTTGAGACACTCCACCAAAATCAGCTTCATGCTGGAATCCTTCTTTCCACAACACCAATGGGATAAACTGGTAGAGTTCAACACTAGACTACACTTCCCAAAGGACCAGCACCAAATCGAGATGTCAATGGGCATCTCTGCTAACTTACTTGCAAGGGTGACTGACCCTGTGGTGGCTAATGCACTAACAGAGATGGGTAGTTCTAACCCCATCTGGATCCCACCTACTGCCCCAACCGAGAAGTCCACAAAATCAAGAGTAACAAAGGACAAGCCCTCTGAAAGAACTACTCCCAAAAGAGTGACTAGAAGAGCCAGCTCTATTGACACAGACACATCAACAGCAGCCTAGCCACCCAAACCCAAACGCAGACGACTTCATAAACTAACTGATGAAGTCCAGGTCGAAGAACCTGCTGTCACTATACCCACTTTCCCTCAATAGGAGGATGAAGAGGAAGAAATCCTGGTGGATGGACCACCAGAGGATGTAGCTCCCATCTCATCCTTGGACCCAGACTAGGTTCAGGATTTATCTCTAGCTCACACCACAAACCCATCGACTGCTGATCACTTAGAGTAGATCGATGAGGAGATCGAGGAAGAGGAATCTACAGATGAGGATGAAGAGATGAAGAAGGCCGAATCTGTTGTCAAACTACTTGAGGCAGAAGCAGGTCGAGCTATACTCAAGAGATTTCCAGGCATTCAGCTCACCCCTGAGAGCTATGATGCAGCCAAAAGAGTACAACTACTGCTTCTCATCAAGGACAAGGAATTTTACGTCCTGGATGCTTTGCTCAAGGTCAAATCAATAGATGCTCTCAAAGCGGAAGAAGCTATTTTCTTAAACACCTTCGAAGTCTCTTCCATTACAGAACTGAGAGAATCATTTCCCCAAGACATACTATCAATATCCCAGCACGAAGCCAACGTGTTACAGATCGATCTGAGATCTTTGTATGAAAAGGCTGGCATGCTGCAATTCTTTGAGAGTGTGACTTATGAAGAAGAAGATGAAGAGGTTGGAGATAAAGAAAGGGTTGAAAGTGAACCCTCTGATGCTCACCAATCGGGTGCAGTAATAACTGAGCCAAAACCGGACAAACAAGTGGCTGATGCTAGAGACCAAACCATGACTCCTACTGCACAGGCTGAGGGGGAACCAACCAAGAAAAGCTCAACTCAAAGCGCAGTGGTTGAGCAAGCTCCAGCAGGACAGAGGGTGCAGGTATACAAACAGATGACATTTATACCCCAGCTGTCGCTGCAAGAATGGATGAATATGTTGAAATGACCAACCTGGAGGACATATTGATGACCCAGCATCAATCCCTGTCAAATTCACAAGTAAAAGAACTCATCTCTCACAAAGTTGATCAGTACATGTATAGGACACTTTCTACAGTCCAAGATGAAGCAATTCGCATTCTCACAGAGTTCAACAACCACCTGAAAACTCACGTTGACCAGGTTGACTCTGATTTGAGAAGGATATGCAGACTAAAGATTGAGGAGCTCAGCAAAAAGATGGATGATGATCGAGCTGCTGCCGAAGAAAGGAAGGCACAGATCGATCAAAGTCTATTCACAACAGAGCTCAAAGTCAAGGAGATATACAAGATAGTCACTGCCTTCGCAGAAAAAGAAAAGGACATGGTTCACGCCATTGTCAAAGAACAGACCGAAGGCATAACGGCAGATGTAGTGCAAGAAGCCAATGCTCACACCAGAGCCATGTTTCGGCAATTTGAAGCAGATGGCAAAAACTTTGTGGAAAGGAAGTTGTACGATTTGGGCTATCCAACGAAAACCATGCTAGACTCTTACTTTGACGAAATCAGTCTTATTAAAGTCGAACAAGAGGAGATGACTGCAAATATGGCCAAAGCACAAGGATCAATCCAAAAGCAGATCGATGACTCAAATCTCAACATCACATCACTGCTTACACAAAAGGTTGACTTAGATAAAGAGATCAAGGCAATGAAGGAAGAGATCACTTCCCTACGGGCACTCATCAATATGATTGTTGATGATGTCGAAAAGGGGGAAGGATCTGTGAAGGGAAAGAAGCCCGCTGCTGTGAAAGGGAAGGGAAAGGAGGAGGCTCAACTTGAGCAGCAGATAGCACCACAATCAATCAGCCCACCATCTGCACCAACATCTACTCCATCTGCTCAAACTCTAAAGTCAAAATCTTCCAGCAGATCGAGCCAACCACAAAAGAAAAGGAAGAGAACTGGATCCAGTTGGCCTTCTGCTCTCATCAGATCATCTGGAGAGACCAACTGGGTGCCAGATCATCTAAGAGATGGATGGGAAGGACTCAAGAACGCCTTCATCATGTGCAGATACTTCCTAAAGGAACCTGCATACATAGAGGGAACACCTAATGAGGCATTTCAACGCTACCTGGATCTGAATGAGGCAGGGGACTTGGTTGAAGAAATAAGGAAGGCTGCAGAAAAAGCTAAAATCCAGATCACTGCCCCGGAGAAAGAATTCAGAGCGTGCCCCACCATTCCAGGGACTGATCTGCCCGACAAAACATTTTTGCTCACTTTTATAAACCAAATGGCGGAGAACAGAGGCTATAAGGTTGATGAAGAAGACCCTGACTACATAAGGGTGAGAGAAGGCGTCTACGAGTGTGTCCAATTAATTTCAGATGAAACCAGGGCAAAGATGAAGAAACAGCAAGAGGAGAGAAGGAAGATGTAATACCCTGTCTTTTTAATTATCGAAGTAAACTATATCCGAACGCGTTTGTAATATAATCGGAGATAAATTATGTTAAACGTTTGTTTTAAATTGATAAGAAGTGAAATGGGTTAGATTTTAATTTGTGCTTTAAAGAACTTAAGAAATGAAGAACTTAATTGATTTAAAATTCTTAAGAGATATGGTTTAAGATAACAAGTATTTAAAGAATTCTTGATTTATATCTTAAGAAATATTAAAATTTAAAGTATAGGTTTTAATCTTTAGATATATAAGTATAGATATATGTTATACAATTAGAGAACTATACAAATGATATATCTGAGATGCATACAACAATATAGTTGTGTGATTAAGATTTTAATATATATATATATATTAATCACGTTACCCATATAGATATATATATATATATATGTTGCTTGGAAATCTGATTTTGCAAGATAGGAAACTACACGCATGAGATCTAATATGTACATATAGATATATATGAACCTGCAAGCTATCTTATGGAAGAAAACATTTCTATAAGTGTAAGTAATGATGAAACTAAGCACATGGGAGGGATAAAATAGCACAGCTGCTACAGTAGCTGCATAGGCCACAGTAAAGTGAATACTAAACTAAAAAGATAGCTAGTAAAAGAAAAACAAAAGGAAGAAAAAGAAGCTTCCATAGGTGTAAGAGAGGTGATGATGGTGCTGCAAATAAAGAAAGGAAAGTACTGCTGCAGAGGATAAGGTGGTGCAGAGTCTTCGGTTGAGTAAAGGGAGTTGTAATCTCTGCTCCATGCTTTACTCCCATGACCTACAAGTGATAGAGTAAGGGCTATTAGAACTAGCTATGTTGGGAACCCTAAGATTAGTGTTGATGATGGCTTCTCGAAACACACTCAGCTAGTTTAGAACGCAATCTGTTCTTCATGGAAAACCAGATCACTATAGATAGACAGATCTGTGTTATGTATCAGATTAGGAGATGACTTAAAATGTAAAGGATATGTTCCTATAAAAGTCATTCTCAACTTTGAATAGGATGAAGGTCAAGATTTCACGCCCAGAAGAGTCGATCTGCTGTAACAGACAGCGACCAGATCGATGACCAGATCGATCCCTACAGCGATGAACCAGAGCGATTGAGTCATCAAGCCATTAGCTGACATCATCCTACACATCATATACACTTGCCACGTCAAGATCAAGGTCCATCCAACAGGGTTTGGAAAGATGATCTACGATTTAAACATATAAGGAAAGAGACCGTTAACAATCTGATTTCCATAAATCAAAGATTGAGTCAACCTTTCCTATATGGCAAGAACAGATATGATGGAAACCATTGATTGGCAATATACCATCTATCTCACGCCAATCAACAACGGCTAGAATTTAAAATTCAAAGCCTATATAGTTGAAGACAACAATCTGGAAAAGGAGATAGACACGCGAGCAACACTGCAATTATCTTTCAAGCACTCTGCATTCCAGACCTTAGAGCTTCAATATCTTGTGATTCTACATCACACCAACCACCTCGATTCAAGTCTGTCTTGTCGAGAGAAAGGAGATCACCCTGCTAGCTAGTAGTTTTCTAGTGGTAACGTAGAGGTAATCTGTTGTAAAGGGACACGACCCTTCATTCGTGCATAAGTATCACTCTAGTTGTGATTGGTACTTGTGACTCGTTCTCCACGAGTATAAAGAAGCAGAGTATCCTAGTAGTGGATAATCTGGTCTAGTTTTGATCAGATCGTGGACGTAGGGATTTCCCGAACCACGTTAAACAACTGTGTGCTTTACATTCCTGCATTCTTTATATTTTCTATTGTTTATTATTCTAACTCTCTGCACTCTCATTCATCTGCATCTCAATCAATCTCCTAAACAATCTGGTTAATACTTAAAGGTTTTTCAAAACAAGAGCAATCATTAATCCACCATTATTCCGCACTCACTCTACACTCAGGAGGTAATAAGATCACTCTTATTATCTGTTAAGTGTTTACACTTAGAGAGTAATCTGTTTGGACTTAACCAGCTACTGATCTGTATATTGATCTGTTGAGTCATCCCAAGCAATTTCTTATACAGAATAGCTTGAGCTCTCTTATAAATTGTCAAGTAAAACTGAAAAGTTAGTGTTTGGTGTATCCCCCCCCCCATACACCAAACCTTGCTCTTTCGGGACCAACAAGTGGTATCAGAGCAGTGGTTCAAACTGACCATTGTTTTGTTTCACAAGGTTAAAACCTGCGTGGTCTACTTGAATAGATCTAGAAAAACCTTTTTCATTCACTTGCATACTGTCTGTTATGGAGTCTTCTGTTATCAGGGCTTGCGAAGAATTCTCAATTCAAGGATATAGAGAATGGAGCTTCAGGATTAAAATGTGTCTCAAAGCCCATCACTGCTTGATGTGGAAAGTAATCGAAGAAGGGCCACTGGCAATTACCGAAGAAACTACCCGTATCACAGATACAGGAGCAGTTAAGGAAACTGTATTAAAAGATCCCAGAAAATACACTTCTGAAGAAAGGAGAGAAGCAAATCTCGATGATTTTGCCAAAGGGATCATCTCCAGCACGGTCAAAGGGATACATCTGGCTAAAATCCAAGACCTGGATACTGCCAAAGAGATGTGGGAAGCCTTGAAAGACCTAGCTCTAGGATCTGAAGTGATGATCGAGAACAAACTGTCTCTAGCCTGCAACAAATACGATGAATTCAAGATGAAACCAGGCGAGACAATAGAACAGATGAAGATGAGATTCACTGGAATTCTCCTAGAGATATCTGCGTTCAAGAAGAACAAATATACTCAAAGGGAGAAAAATATGAAAGTTCTTAGAGCTCTTCCACCAAGTTGGGAGATATATGCAGCAATGCAACCTCTAAGAGCAGACTTCAATGATCTGTCCACTGAAGCCTTATTTGATCATCTCGAAGGTCATGAATGTGACATTCAAAGAATTCGAGGACCAGATCATCTGTCCAAAAAGGCAGATAACAGTTCAAAGAAGGACAAAGAGGTAGCCTTCAAAGCGAAGAGCAAACCAGATGATCCTTCTGATTCTGTTACTCCAGATGAAGAGAAAGGCTATGACAAACTCTTAAAAGAATTTGCAATGATAGCTAAACGAATGGAGAAGATGGAGACCAGATCGAAGAAGTACAGACGCTTCTACAAGGATAACCGAAGGAACTTCAACAGGAAGTATGATAATGATCGATCTGATGACAAAAATGAATCTAAACAGCAGACTACTAAAACAACAAAGACCTCTAGCTCTACAGATTACACTTGTTTTGAATGTGGCAGAACAGGTCACTTCAAAACAGATTGTCCTAATCTGTCCAGAAGCCAAAGAGAAGAACTAAGAGCTAAAAGAGATCGAAAACTTAAAAATGAGCGCAAAGCCATGATAGCTGAACAGAACTCAAGCAGCTCAAGTCATTTCTCAGACAGTTCATCAGAAAATGATGAGGCTTTCATTGCTGACGACGAAGAAAGCTGGAATGAATGCTATGTAGGCTTGGACAACGGTCTAGATGAAGTTGAGGTAAATTCCTGCTACTCAAATTCCTCAGATAATGAAAATAATCTTGTACAGGAAAGTGAAGATCAAGCAGAATACTCATGGAATGAAATAGATGAGATGTTCAAAAGCTACTCAAGCATCAAAAGATTGTTTAAAGAAGTTGTTGAAGAGAATGACAGATTGAAGAAAGTTGAGCAGATCTTAAGCACAGCAAACACTAAATTTGTTGCTAAAATTGCTGATCTGGAAGAACAGATCAAGATCAAAGACAGTGAGATTCACTCTCTTAACTCAAAAGTTAAGGATCTGATCTCAAGATACAATGTTGCTGAAGAAAAGATCAAGAAAGGAAAAGAAATGATCTACAAGAGTGATGAGCGTGCCAAGCTGCTAATCAATCTGCAACAAAAGGGAACATCTGGATTAGGATATCCAGGTCACTCAGGAAAATCAACTGGAACCATTAACTTCGTACCAGAAAGGAAGGAAATACCAGATCAAGTGAAAGACTTGAAAAACAAGAAAGGTCTTCCCCAAAAGATGGTCATCAAACAGACTGACAACAAGCAATACTATCAATCGAAAGGTCAACCAGCCTACTACACAAAATCAGATCATGTTCACAACAAAAGGGTCAACAGGACACCACCAAACAATAATGTCAACAGGACAGATCCAGTTAAGAAAGGATTGAAGAGTGATAAAATGGAGAGATTTCATCCATCTGAAATACACTCTGTATCTAAAGTAGATAATGAAGGAAATATCATTACCTGCTATATTGCTGTTCCTAACCCTAGAATATTCTGGATTCGAAAAGGGTTGTTTACTAATAATCAAGCACCCAAGCGTTGAAAGGGTAGCTAAGTGTGATTAATTGCAGGATCAAAGAACTGCAAGAAGGAGTAAGATAGCAAGAGGAACTATCTGGATTATAGATAGCGGTTGCTCAAAACACATGACGTGTGATAAGAATCTGCTATCAGATTACATAGAGAAACCAGGCCCCCATGTCACTTTTGGATGTAATTCAAAAGGATATACCAGAGGGTATGGAAACATCAGAATTGGCAAGACCACTATCACTAATGTATCATATGTTGAGGGTCTTAGTCACAATCTGTTTTCTGTAAGTCAGTTTTGTGCTAATGGTAATCAGATTGTTTTTGATACTAACAACTGTCTGGTGAAGAACAAGGAAGGAGATGAAATACTCCTTACCGGTAAACTGCAGGATAGGTTATATATTGTCCAGTGGACAAACCAGATCGAGACCTGCTTAGTCACTAAGACTGTATCAGAAACAAGCTGGTTATGGCATAAGAGATTAAGTCATCTTAATTTCAAATCAATCAACAGGATTGCCAAGGAAAAGTTAGTAGAAGGACTACCAGATCAGGTGTATGATAAAGATCACATATGTCATGCTTGTCAAGCTGGAAAACAGACCAGATCATCCTTTACAAGCAAAGCAGCTCACTCAACTTCAAGGATACTAGAGCTGTTACACCTTGATCTGTTTGGACCAGTCAAACCACTAAGCATCAATGGGAGAAAGTACACATTGGTAATCATAGATGACTACTCAAGATTCACTTGGGTTATCTTTCTGCTGAAAAAGAAAGAGACTCTAGACAAGCTCCCTGATTTTCTACACAAGATCACTAAACAGAAAGAAGTGAGTATAACCTCTATCAGAACAGATCGAGGAACAGAATTTCTCAACCAGAAGATTGAAGCATATTGCAACAAGATGGGAATCACTCATCAAACAGCTGCTGCTCGAACTCCTCAACAGAATGGAGTTGTTGAAAGGAGAAACAGATCACTCAAAGAAGCAGCACGCACAATGCTTAACTCTACCAATCTACCAAAGAAATTCTGGGCAGAAGCCATTTACACTGCCTGTTATACTCAAAACAGATCATCCATCACACTCAGACATGGAAAGACTCCATATGAAATATGGAACAACAGAAAGCCTAAGATTTCCTATTTTAGAACTTTTGGCTGTTTATGTTACATACACAATAATGGGAAATCTCAGTTGAAAACTTTTGATAGCAAAACTGACCCTGGAATATTCTTAGGATATTCTATTATCAGTAAAGCTTATCGAGTTTACAATAAGAATTCTCATATTGTGGAAGTAACACCTCATGTTGTTTTTGATGAGTCTATTGTTGAGTACAGATCACCAGATGAAAAGCAGACAGACAATCAGGTGACAACCAGAAGGATGAATGATCTATTACTAGAAGATATTCTTATCTGGAATTCTAGGAGTGAGGATGAAGAAGTTACCACTCAACCTGTTGCTGAGGAGATCATACAGCAAGGGGGAATATTACTACCTAACCTGGATGAGAACAGATCATCAACAGGAGTCAATGATACAATTACCACAAATGATGATCAACATCCAGAAGAAAGCCCAGATGAGAATCCATTTCATGCTACGTCAACATCACACCCTGAATTTGAGGAACCAACAGATCAACCTGATCCTGAGTTATCTGATGAAGAAATGACCAGGAGAAGAAGATGGATACAAGATCATCCACCAGAACAGATCGTTGGGAACCCATCAGATCGTGTGAAGACCAGAAGAATGCATGGAGAAAGTGCATTGTTGAGCTGTTACCTCTCTCGCATGGAGCCATCTGATGCTTATGAAGCACTTCAAGATGCAGATTGGATAACAGCAATGCAAGAAGAACTCAATGAGTTCAAAAGAAATGAAGTCTGGTATCTCGTGGACAGACCCAAACACCAAGGAGTAATAGGTGTAAAATGGGTGTTCAAGAACAAACGGGATGAGAATGGTGAAGTAGTCAGAAACAAAGCCAGATTAGTAGCTAAAGGCTATAATCAACAAGAAGGCATTGATTTTGATGAAACATTCGCCCCAGTAGCCAGATTAGAAGCTATAAGGCTATTTCTAGCATATGCTGCTCACAAACTGTCACAGCCCAATTTCTTAACCCTTTCTTAGTCAAGAGATTAAGCCATGACTCAACTAACTTGTAAGAAACTCAAGCAATTGATGTTCAAACACAAAGGAATTCAAATAAACCTTCGCGAAAAACAGGGCAGGGCTGACACCTCAACTTCGAAAGCTCATAACTTTCTCGTATGAACTCCGAATTAAGATCCGAAAGAACCGTTGGAAAGGTATCGAAAAGATCTTTCAAATGACACCAATTTCAGAAAATTCGGACAAGTAAAACGTGCAGAAAAGGGGAAAACAGAGGCTGCCCTGTTTCTGACGAATTTCAAGTTTATGCAATTTATGAACTTTGAGTTCCCAAACTATCAACGATCATCCCAAACAACCATGGAAGAGACGTAGAACACGTTAACTCACAAAGAAAAGTACCACAATGGGTAACAAAGGCCAACCTAATGTCACGGTATCAAACGATCAAATGACGACAAACAAAGGTTCGCAACGGAACATATCACATACTAAAGAAAATAAAGTGTCAAGTTTACTCAACAACAAGAGTGGATGATCATAATTATAACAACACTACTTCAACCACTAAATACATATATGGTCAAGACAAAGGGACAACAAGCCCATAACCAGCATTCATCTCCATCTTCATCGCCGCTGCTCAACCTGCAAATGTGAATGAATATGCAAGGCATGAGTACGATGTGTACTCAGTGGGCACGTTGCCAACTTTAAAAAAAAACATGTTCTTGTGACTTGCAATAGCTTTCTTTAAAACTGAAACTTTTCATGCTCAACTGTAACATAAATAAAACATGTAAGACATGCTGGTGTCTGCAGACAAAATCTTTTAAACATACCATATCTACGCACTTCTTGTGTTGAGAGGTAGGCCTCCCTCTCAAACACTATGACCGGCCGATCCGCTCACCGGCTCACGGTCACATATGTGTACACAAACCCTTACTGGCAGCTCGTCCAGCATAGGGCCGATATCGTAATTCTCTCGTAGATAGGCAATATGCAACATGCTTAAAAAAAAACATGCAAGTCACATCTTTTCAAAATAACATGCAATAGCAAGTTTCATAAAAACAATGCATACTTTAAAAGAATGTGCCCACCTGATTGACTTATGTTAGATAAGTCGAAGGCTCGTCCTCTTCTTGCTTAGGATCTGTATCTCTTCTTCTTACTCCACTTGTACCTTAATTATATAAATTTGGAGTATGTTAGAAAGATATCACTCCACAAATTCTTATTGATCTTTGCTTATGTAAATAAAATCCTTCGTCTTAACTTGGAGTATTAAGACTCTACTTTCTTTCGGGTCATTGCATCCTTTAACTATTCCATTACGTATCATCTTATAATTACACATACTTATGTATTCTAAGCTTACTTATACCCTTAACATCATACTTAGCTTACACCATCTTACTATTTCACTCTTTAAACATCAACTAACAATTTCTAACTTTCATATATCTAGCTCTTTCAATCTAGCAAATTTACATTAACCATCATCTTTTTCCCTTATCTCAAATATGATCTTAGATCACCCAAATAACTCTTCTACTTATAACTTTAGAACATCCCCTTCTCCAAGAGTTTTATAGATCTTAATGATGTGATGATTATTTCTTTAATCTCTTAGTTTATCTATGCTTATTATCATCTAATTAACTTCTATTCATCATCACTTAAGCAATTTACCATCAAGATATATGTAGACTATGAACTTCATCACCTCTTAGATTTTTGAAAGTTCAATTCTAGTGTATGAAAAATTCCCCAAAAATTATTCTAAGGTTTATTCATACCATTAAACTCAAATATGATCTCAAATTACACAAATAAAATCAAAATCTTATTAAAAATTTCTTCCTAATTTTCGGTCATCACCTATAGTTTAGGGAAGTTGGATTTTGCTCTAATTTCTTACTCTAATCATGCTTAATGATGTCTAATGTTACTTATCTATGCTTAACTCAAGCAATTTCATCCAAATTCTACATAATCAAATTAGGGTTCATAGGAAAGAATTAGGGCAATTCTAATTATTCATCATCTTATGAAATTCCTTCCAAGATAACACTTTCTTCATGAAATTCTATGCATTTTTCATCATATAATTAAGAATCAACATCATATCTTACTATTTATAGAACATACCCTATCATAGATAAATAATTAAATTTCTTTAAATTTCTACAAACTAAAGAGGTAAAGAAGGTGATTAATTACCTTGAAGATGATTGTCTCTTGAAAATTTGATTAAAACTTAAGCTAAGATCTTGATTATGGGAGGAGAAAATTGGTTATGGAGGAAGGAGGGAGTGACCGATTGTGATGAGGGAGAAATAAGGTTGATGGTGATGATAATATGATATATATATCTCATTTCTTATAGATTAAGTAATATTATTTTATTAATTAAATAATTTGATACTTATCCAATTAGCTCTAGGGGCTTCTAGAAGGTCCCAACTCCTCGATTTTCGTGCATCGAGATTTTATTGCTGGATTACTCATCTCGACACAAGGAATCCACCGGTTCAGACCGTTCGCGATTCCGAGTTCAGATGAATAAATTATTCAAGTTTTAAGATACCGAAAAATTTAATTAAATAAATTCCTTTCTAAAGCAATATTTTCTAACAAAATCCTCATAATAATCTCTTCTATATATCTTAGAAAATTGGGCTTAATTTATAAATATTGCTACAGCTGTCGAATTCCCAAATTGAATTCCTGCCGAAAACTAATTAAATTATTACCGAAATTGCGATAATAAATTTTTATTCTTTCTTTTATCTGTTTTCAAGCTTAATGGAATTTCTAATTCCATTTTTCTATGTTATCTAATAGATAAAAATTTTCTCTTCTGAGGGGTATGCGTCGTCTAAGTTTATTATATCTCAACCCCTTTCTTTTATCTCTAATATGGAATTAATAAATTCCATTTTCTTTCTAAACAAAATATTCGTAACTCTTCCTTCTAAATCATATAATAGATTCTTCAAACTCTTCTTAATCTCATAAAAATATTCTCTTAAGGATGCAATGCCCTAATTAAACTTTAATCATTGTTTAATGACAGCTACAGTATTTCGGGGTACTACACAAACAGTTCAAGGTATACCAGATGGATGTCAAAAGTGCCTTCCTCAATGGTATTCTTGAAGAAGAAGTATATGTGGAACAGCCACCTGGTTTTGAAGAAGCAGATCCAGACCAGAAAGTATACAGACTGGCTAAGGCAGTCTATGGTCTAAAACAAGCCCCCAGAGCTTGGTATGAGACCTTATCAACTTTCCTACTGGAATCTGGTTTTAGAAGAGGATCTGTTGACAAGACTTTATTCATCATCAAAGTCAAAGAAAACATTCTCTTAGTCCAGATCTATGTAGATGATATCATCTTTGGATCTCAATCTACCTATCTGTGTGATAAATTTGCTGAACTTATGAAAAATAAGTATCAGATGTCCATGATGGGAGAAATGAGTTTCTTCTTAGGTTTGCAGGTCAAGCAACTACCAGATGGTATCTTTATCAATCAGACAAAATACATCAATGATCTGCTGACCAAGTTTGGATTAAAAGACAGTAATCCAGTAAAAATCCCAATGCAGACCAATGGGAAAATTGATCCAGATCCTGAAGGAAAACCAGCGAACATTACACAATACAGAGGGATCATAGGATCACTACTCTACCTAACTGCAAGTCGACCGGACATTACCTTTGCAGTAGGTGTATGTGCAAGATATCAAGCAAATCCCAAAGAATCTCACATGGAAGCAGCCAAGAAGATACTAAGATACCTTAAGGGAACAGCCCATATAGGATTATGGTATCCATGTGAAGACAACTTTGAGCTAACTGGATACACTGACTCAGATTATGCTGGATGCAAACTGGACAGAAAGTCAACATCTGGTACATGTCAGTTTCTGGGAAATAAACTGATTTCTTGGTTCTCAAAGAAACAGACATCAGTTGCCACTTCAACAACAGAAGCAGAATATATGGCAGCTGGAAGTTGTTGTGCTCAAATACTATGGTTAAGACAACAGCTTAAAGACTATGAGATTGATGTCAAGGAAATACCAATTTTCTGTGACAGCTCAAGTGCTATAGCAATCACACAGAACCCTGTTTTGCATACCAGATGTAAACATGTTGATGTGAGACATCACTTTATAAGAGAACATGTTGAAAGAAAACATGTACAGATTGAGAAGATACACACTGAAGTTCAGAGAGCAGACATTCTCACCAAAGCATTACCAGAAGAAAGATTCAAGATGCTTTGTGGAAAACTAGGACTTTTAAATCTTGAAGAAAGAACCAGATTGATCTGAACCAGATCAAACTCAATATTTCTACTGGGAATCAAAACCAGATCATCATGATTCAGATTGATAAAATCCTACAGGGAATCAAAACCAGATCATCATGATTCAGATTGATAAAACCCTACAGGGAATCAAAACCAGATAATCATAGTCCAGAGTGATAAGATCCAGATCACTAGAAATTTCAACAGGCAACTAACACCAGCTCACTAACACACATGTCAATATAGATTGAATAAATTCCAACCGGGAATTACTAAAAGAATGTAACTAGATTAATCAGAGACAGACTGCTAAACCAGAAAGTCTCAAAACCAGAAAGTCTCAAAACCAGCAAGTCTCAGAGACAGAATGATCAAAACCAGAGAGTCTCAAAACCAGCAAGTCTCAGAGACAGAATGATCAACCAGAGAGTCTCAAACCAGCAAGTCTCAAAGAGAAGCTAGTCAACTTTAACAGAAAGTTGAACCAGAAAAGCTTCAACCAGAAAGATGAAAGATGCCTCGAACAGAGAGTGGTTACCAGAAAGGAAATTGACCTAAACCAGATTACCTAATGCCACGTGGATATGGAATTAATATTTCCATTAATTATTATATTACTTGGTTAAGGGGGAAAGGTCAACTATATACGGTGACTAAATATCTATATTCTGACATTAGATTTCAAAATCATCTATTTTTGATGATTGCATGCAGTAATTGGGAGACGTGATCGAGAAAAGTACCTACCAAATCTAGAAAAAGAGAGATAAAAGATTGCATCAAAAATAACGCACCATCTAATAACCGTTCGATCATAGCGCGTGCATCATACAAAAAGGAGAGGCGACTATGGGTTGAAAACCTAGTATATGGAAAGGCGGGAAAGCTGAAAAAGGGAAGGATTTCTGAATTATTTACTACCTTACTTATCTTCCTTTCGTGTATATAATTTGATAAGGCGGTTCGTGTATCACTTACACTTACAAACTTTTCTCAAACACTTAGAAAATTCTCTGCCTTCCAAAGTTCTCTCTTCCTTCGCAAAAACTCTGTTCTCTAGCAAAAATGGCACCAAAATCTTCTTTTTTCCTCGAGCAAGCAAGCTTTCTGAAACCTTATATTCACCAAGACCTTTTCGCGGTTCTTGATACCTTCGGGTTTCATAAACTGGATAAGGCGTTTGATCTTGTCCGCCAATGCAAAGGTTTTATATTTAGTTTGTTTATCTGGTTCATATGTAAAACTGCTTTTACTCTGCATTTCTACTTGAAACTTCTGTGCTATAAATTATATAAGAACTGCATAAACTGTTTTTGTGGCACTTATACTTCACTGATGGAAGAATAGTGCTCACATACATACTACTATGTTCTGTGTAGGTTTCTACAATATTATTACATCACACCCTGTGCACTTCCTTCCTAAGGATGTTGCAGCCTTCTACCTCTCATGGCAGGGAGAGAGAGGTGGAGATGAGGCCACCATCAGGGTGAGCAAAGGGAATACAGTCAGCAACACACCCTACAATGTTATCAACATCATCAACGTTGCTTATAAAATCAAAGATGAAGGCCTTGACTTAGGTGAAATCACTGCAGAACAGCTGCAAGACGCTGTGGAAATGGTGATGATAGTCCCCATCCATTACACAAACAGGATGTTTGTCCGAGCACTTCTTGCACCAGAATTCAGGATCCTATTTGAATTCGTACAGCGAATCTTCCTCAATCACAATGGGTCTTACGACCAGGTTACTCCTGAGAAATTCAGGATATTAGCTGCAGTGGTTCTCAATCTGCCTGTCAACTGGAGCAGGATCTTATACGATCTATTGGCAAAGGAGGCTAAGATGATCGTACCTGTGAAAGGCAGCTCCCCTGGAATAGAAGTGAAAAGGAGCAGCCTGAGGCATTCAACCAAAATAAGCTTTATGCTTACATCTTTCTTTCCCCAACATCAGTGGGATACCACAGTTGAATTCAACACCAGGCAACATTTTCCAAAGGACCAACATCAGATTGAAATGTCGATGGGCATTTCAGCGAATCTGATTACCAGAGCTAAAGACCCTGTGATCTTCAACGCTCTGATGGAGATGGGGAACTCGAATCCCATCTGGATTCCTCCATCTGGTCCAGCCGATCGATCTACAAAATCTCAAGCAACCAAGGAGAAGCAACCAGAGAGAACCCCTACCAAGAGAACCACCAGGAGAGCAAGCTCTGTTGAAACAGACACCTCTACGGCAGCACAGCAGCCCAAACCCAAGCGCAGAAGGCTTCACAAACTGTCTGGTGAGAGACAGACCGAAGCCCCTGCTGCTGCAGAAGTTACCATCCCTCAACAGGAGGTTGAGGAGGAAGAAGTGGTTGTACTGGTTGAAGAACCAGCAGATGTGGAACCTCTGTCAACAGTACACCCAGATCAGCCCAGGGATTTTTCTCCAGCTCACACGATCAGCTCATCTTCTGCTGAGCCTCTAGAACAAATCAATGAAGAAGATGAAGAAGCAATTGAATCTTCAGATGAAGATGTGGAGAATAAAACAGCTCAGACTGTTATGAAAATGATTGAAGCAGAAGCTGACAGAGCCGTAATCAGCGCATTTCCAGGCATCCAGCTCACACCAGAGAGCTATGATGCAGCAAAAAGGGTCAAATTGCTGTTGCTGATTAAAGACAAGGAGTTCTATGTTTTAGATGCGCTTCTTAAAGTCCGAACAATAGACCAGCTCAAGGCAGAGGAAGCCACACTACTGAATATATTTGAAGTGTCATCTGTGGCTGAACTAAGAGAAAGCTACTCACAGTCCATTCTCGCAATTGCCCAGCTCGAAGCTCAGAAGCTACAGATCAATTTGAGAGAAATTTATGAGAAGGCTGGCAAGCTCCAATTTTATGACAGTGTAGTCGATCATGCAGAAACTGAGACTCCATCTGCTGCTCACCAACAGGGTGCAGCAATAGCAGACCCTGCACCAGACCAGGTCATGACTGACACTGGTGTGCAGATCACTACCCCACCTGCACCAACTGAGGAAGAACCTGCATCAGCAGAGGAAGAACTTCTTGGTCAGACCATCGGCGGCGAGCTTACAAATGAAATCATCACTCCTGCTGTTGCCGCTGCACAGAATGTTCATGTGCATTCATTCACCCTGGAGGACATATTGATGGACCAACATCAATCACTGTCTCATACACAAATCCGAGATCTCATCTCCAAGAAGGTGGATCAGTATATGTACGGCACACTGACCACAGTCCAAGACGAAGCCACACGCATACTAACAGAGTTCAACGACCACCTGCAAGCTCAGGTCAATCAGGTCGATTCTGATCTGAGGAAAATCTGCAGACAGAAGATTGAAGAGATCAGTAAGAAAATGGATGATGATCGTGCAGCAGCTGAAGAACGTAAGGCACAGATTGATCAGAATCTGTTCTCTACAGAATTCAAAGTGAAGGAAATGTACAAGATCATCAGTGCGTTTGCAGCCAAAGAGAAAGACATGGTACACGCCATTGTCCAGGAGCAGACTGATGGTCTCACAGCAGACATAGTCAAAGAAGCAAACACATACACCAGATCACTGCTCCGACAGTTCGAATCTGACGGCAAAGCATTTGTTGAAAGGAAGTTACGCGATCTGCAATACCCCTCATCAACTCTCATCAAATCTTATTTTGATGAAACTGCTGACATCAAGGGCGATCAAGAAGAGCTCAAAACTGATCTGATCAACTCAAAAGCCTTTCTTCAGAAACAGATCAACGACTCCAATCTTAACATCACCTCGCTGCTGTCGAGCAGAATTGAAACTGACAAGGAGGTCGCAGAGCTGAAGACCGAGGTCAACTCCCTCAAGACATTTATTCAATCGTTTATTGATGATGTCGAAAAGGGGGAAGGACTTGGGAAGAAAAAGCTGCCATCTGCTGCACAGCAGAAGAAGAAAGAGACAGCAGCACAAACCAAACAGAAGAGCATGTCGGGATCTGGTCAATCCACTGCAAAGAAACCAGCCAGCTCTCCCTCATTTCAAGCCCAGAAGACATTTACTCCAAGCTCAAGCCAGTCCCAACCACCCAAGAAAAAGAAAAGAGCTGGATCCAGCTGGTTCTCATCTGCTCCCATACGCAGATCATTAACAAAACAGGGAGAGACCAACTGGGTCCCAGATCACTTGAAGGAAGGATTTGAAGGCTTGAAATATGGATTCATCATGTGTCGCTATTTTCTCAAGGAACCTCTTTACTGTGAGGGGACACCAGATGAAGCCTTCAATCTATACCTTGATCAGAATGATGCAAGGGATCCGGTGGGAGAGATCAGAGCTGCTGCTGCTAAAGCCCAAATCCAGATAACTGCTCCAGAAAGAGAGTTCAGGACCTGTCCCACTATTCCCGGAACAGACCTCCCTGACAAAACCTTCTTGCTAAACTTCATAAATCAGCTAGCAGAAAACATAGGATATAAGGTGGACGCTGAAGATCCAGATTACATAAGAGTGAGAGAAGGAGTATACGAGAGCGTGCAGCTGATATCTGATGAGACCAGAGCCAAGATGAAGAAGCAACAAGAGGAGAGAAGAAAAAGCAGATAGTAGTCTTATCTCTTATATCTTATGATCTGCCTTTTCTTATGCTCTGTTCTGTCTATCTGTAACCTCTCTTGTCTTCTTATCAATATATGAAATCCATTTTGAGTTTCTGATGACAACAATTTATTGTCCAGAACACATATAAAAATATCCTCAAACGTTATAAACTTAATAACGTAACTCTATCTATCTGGAAAACCAGATCAGATCGTTCTTTATATTCTGATAGGATCTTTTGTAAAGTGTGGTTTCGACATCATCAACAAGGGGGAAATTGTTGGGAACCCTAAGATTAGTGTTGATGATGGCTTCTCGAAACACA
>JAPKLX010000309.1:38097-124157 GCA_026898415.1 Leonotis leonurus
GATACCTTCGGGTTTCATAAACTGGATAAGGCGTTTGATCTTGTCCGCCAATGCAAAGGTTTTATATTTAGTTTGTTTATCTGGTTCATATGTAAAACTGCTTTTACTCTGCATTTCTACTTGAAACTTCTGTGCTATAAATTATATAAGAACTGCATAAACTGTTTTTGTGGCACTTATACTTCACTGATGGAAGAATAGTGCTCACATACATACTACTATGTTCTGTGTAGGTTTCTACAATATTATTACATCACACCCTGTGCACTTCCTTCCTAAGGATGTTGCAGCCTTCTACCTCTCATGGCAGGGAGAGAGAGGTGGAGATGAGGCCACCATCAGGGTGAGCAAAGGGAATACAGTCAGCAACACACCCTACAATGTTATCAACATCATCAACGTTGCTTATAAAATCAAAGATGAAGGCCTTGACTTAGGTGAAATCACTGCAGAACAGCTGCAAGACGCTGTGGAAATGGTGATGATAGTCCCCATCCATTACACAAACAGGATGTTTGTCCGAGCACTTCTTGCACCAGAATTCAGGATCCTATTTGAATTCGTACAGCGAATCTTCCTCAATCACAATGGGTCTTACGACCAGGTTACTCCTGAGAAATTCAGGATATTAGCTGCAGTGGTTCTCAATCTGCCTGTCAACTGGAGCAGGATCTTATACGATCTATTGGCAAAGGAGGCTAAGATGATCGTACCTGTGAAAGGCAGCTCCCCTGGAATAGAAGTGAAAAGGAGCAGCCTGAGGCATTCAACCAAAATAAGCTTTATGCTTACATCTTTCTTTCCCCAACATCAGTGGGATACCACAGTTGAATTCAACACCAGGCAACATTTTCCAAAGGACCAACATCAGATTGAAATGTCGATGGGCATTTCAGCGAATCTGATTACCAGAGCTAAAGACCCTGTGATCTTCAACGCTCTGATGGAGATGGGGAACTCGAATCCCATCTGGATTCCTCCATCTGGTCCAGCCGATCGATCTACAAAATCTCAAGCAACCAAGGAGAAGCAACCAGAGAGAACCCCTACCAAGAGAACCACCAGGAGAGCAAGCTCTGTTGAAACAGACACCTCTACGGCAGCACAGCAGCCCAAACCCAAGCGCAGAAGGCTTCACAAACTGTCTGGTGAGAGACAGACCGAAGCCCCTGCTGCTGCAGAAGTTACCATCCCTCAACAGGAGGTTGAGGAGGAAGAAGTGGTTGTACTGGTTGAAGAACCAGCAGATGTGGAACCTCTGTCAACAGTACACCCAGATCAGCCCAGGGATTTTTCTCCAGCTCACACGATCAGCTCATCTTCTGCTGAGCCTCTAGAACAAATCAATGAAGAAGATGAAGAAGCAATTGAATCTTCAGATGAAGATGTGGAGAATAAAACAGCTCAGACTGTTATGAAAATGATTGAAGCAGAAGCTGACAGAGCCGTAATCAGCGCATTTCCAGGCATCCAGCTCACACCAGAGAGCTATGATGCAGCAAAAAGGGTCAAATTGCTGTTGCTGATTAAAGACAAGGAGTTCTATGTTTTAGATGCGCTTCTTAAAGTCCGAACAATAGACCAGCTCAAGGCAGAGGAAGCCACACTACTGAATATATTTGAAGTGTCATCTGTGGCTGAACTAAGAGAAAGCTACTCACAGTCCATTCTCGCAATTGCCCAGCTCGAAGCTCAGAAGCTACAGATCAATTTGAGAGAAATTTATGAGAAGGCTGGCAAGCTCCAATTTTATGACAGTGTAGTCGATCATGCAGAAACTGAGACTCCATCTGCTGCTCACCAACAGGGTGCAGCAATAGCAGACCCTGCACCAGACCAGGTCATGACTGACACTGGTGTGCAGATCACTACCCCACCTGCACCAACTGAGGAAGAACCTGCATCAGCAGAGGAAGAACTTCTTGGTCAGACCATCGGCGGCGAGCTTACAAATGAAATCATCACTCCTGCTGTTGCCGCTGCACAGAATGTTCATGTGCATTCATTCACCCTGGAGGACATATTGATGGACCAACATCAATCACTGTCTCATACACAAATCCGAGATCTCATCTCCAAGAAGGTGGATCAGTATATGTACGGCACACTGACCACAGTCCAAGACGAAGCCACACGCATACTAACAGAGTTCAACGACCACCTGCAAGCTCAGGTCAATCAGGTCGATTCTGATCTGAGGAAAATCTGCAGACAGAAGATTGAAGAGATCAGTAAGAAAATGGATGATGATCGTGCAGCAGCTGAAGAACGTAAGGCACAGATTGATCAGAATCTGTTCTCTACAGAATTCAAAGTGAAGGAAATGTACAAGATCATCAGTGCGTTTGCAGCCAAAGAGAAAGACATGGTACACGCCATTGTCCAGGAGCAGACTGATGGTCTCACAGCAGACATAGTCAAAGAAGCAAACACATACACCAGATCACTGCTCCGACAGTTCGAATCTGACGGCAAAGCATTTGTTGAAAGGAAGTTACGCGATCTGCAATACCCCTCATCAACTCTCATCAAATCTTATTTTGATGAAACTGCTGACATCAAGGGCGATCAAGAAGAGCTCAAAACTGATCTGATCAACTCAAAAGCCTTTCTTCAGAAACAGATCAACGACTCCAATCTTAACATCACCTCGCTGCTGTCGAGCAGAATTGAAACTGACAAGGAGGTCGCAGAGCTGAAGACCGAGGTCAACTCCCTCAAGACATTTATTCAATCGTTTATTGATGATGTCGAAAAGGGGGAAGGACTTGGGAAGAAAAAGCTGCCATCTGCTGCACAGCAGAAGAAGAAAGAGACAGCAGCACAAACCAAACAGAAGAGCATGTCGGGATCTGGTCAATCCACTGCAAAGAAACCAGCCAGCTCTCCCTCATTTCAAGCCCAGAAGACATTTACTCCAAGCTCAAGCCAGTCCCAACCACCCAAGAAAAAGAAAAGAGCTGGATCCAGCTGGTTCTCATCTGCTCCCATACGCAGATCATTAACAAAACAGGGAGAGACCAACTGGGTCCCAGATCACTTGAAGGAAGGATTTGAAGGCTTGAAATATGGATTCATCATGTGTCGCTATTTTCTCAAGGAACCTCTTTACTGTGAGGGGACACCAGATGAAGCCTTCAATCTATACCTTGATCAGAATGATGCAAGGGATCCGGTGGGAGAGATCAGAGCTGCTGCTGCTAAAGCCCAAATCCAGATAACTGCTCCAGAAAGAGAGTTCAGGACCTGTCCCACTATTCCCGGAACAGACCTCCCTGACAAAACCTTCTTGCTAAACTTCATAAATCAGCTAGCAGAAAACATAGGATATAAGGTGGACGCTGAAGATCCAGATTACATAAGAGTGAGAGAAGGAGTATACGAGAGCGTGCAGCTGATATCTGATGAGACCAGAGCCAAGATGAAGAAGCAACAAGAGGAGAGAAGAAAAAGCAGATAGTAGTCTTATCTCTTATATCTTATGATCTGCCTTTTCTTATGCTCTGTTCTGTCTATCTGTAACCTCTCTTGTCTTCTTATCAATATATGAAATCCATTTTGAGTTTCTGATGACAACAATTTATTGTCCAGAACACATATAAAAATATCCTCAAACGTTATAAACTTAATAACGTAACTCTATCTATCTGGAAAACCAGATCAGATCGTTCTTTATATTCTGATAGGATCTTTTGTAAAGTGTGGTTTCGACATCATCAACAAGGGGGAAATTGTTGGGAACCCTAAGATTAGTGTTGATGATGGCTTCTCGAAACACACTCAGCTAGTTTAGAACGCAATCTGTTCTTCATGGAAAACCAGATCACTATAGATAGACAGATCTGTGTTATGTATCAGATTAGGAGATGACTTAAAATGTAAAGGATATGTTCCTATAAAAGTCATTCTCAACTTTGAATAGGATGAAGGTCAAGATTTCACGCCCAGAAGAGTCGATCTGCTGTAACAGACAGCGACCAGATCGATGACCAGATCGATCCCTACAGCGATGAACCAGAGCGATTGAGTCATCAAGCCATTAGTTGACATCATCCTACACATCATATACACTTGCCACGTCAAGATCAAGGTCCATCCAACAGGGTTTGGAAAGATGATCTACGATTTAAACATATAAGGAAAGAGACCGTTAACAATCTGATTTCCATAAATCAAAGATTGAGTCAACCTTTCCTATATGGCAAGAACAGATATGATGGAAACCATTGATTGGCAATATACCATCTATCTCACGCCAATCAACAACGGCTAGAATTTAAAATTCAAAGCCTATATAGTTGAAGACAACAATCTGGAAAATGAGATAGACACGCGAGCAACACTGCAATTATCTTTCAAGCACTCTGCATTCCAGACCTTAGAGCTTCAATATCTTGTGATTCTACATCACACCAACCACCTCGATTCAAGTCTGTCTTGTCGAGAGAAAGGAGATCACCCTGCTAGCTAGTAGTTTTCTAGTGGTAACGTAGATGTAATCTGTTGTAAAGGGACACGACCCTTCATTCGTGCATAAGTATCACTCTAGTTGTGATTGGTACTTGTGACTCGTTCCCCACGAGTATAAAGAAGCAGAGTATCCTAGTAGTGGATAATCTGGTCTAGTTTTGATCAGATCGTGGACGTAGGGATTTCCCGAACCACGTTAAACAACTGTGTGCTTTACATTCCTGCATTCTTTATATTTTCTGTTGTTTATTATTCTAACTCTCTGCACTCTCATTCATCTGCATCTCAATCAATCTCCTAAACAATCTGGTTAATACTTAAAGGTTTTTCAAAACAAGAGCAATCATTAATCCACCATTATTCCGCACTCACTCTACACTCAGGAGGTAATAAGATCACTCTTATTATCTGTTAAGTGTTTACACTTAGAGAGTAATCTGTTTGGACTTAACCAGCTACTGATCTGTATATTGATCTGTTGAGTCATCCCAAGCAATTTCTTATACAGAATAGCTTGAGCTCTCTTATAAATTGTCAAGTAAAACTGAAAAGTTAGTGTTTGGTGTATCCCCCCCCCCCCCCCATACACCAAACCTTGCTCTTTCGGGACCAACAAGCTACATTAAGACTTAAGCCTTTAAGTTAACCTTACTACACTACATCCAACTATAAAAGGAGCATAAGGGGGCTGCCCTTAAACGTTTAACACCCCAAGAACACATAAAAATTATCACAGTGCAGCAGTCTTCATTACACACAAGAAGAAGAAGTAGTTCAAGTTAAGGTAATGAAACTAAGCTCTAGCTCTACTTCCATTTATATCTCTTATAGTTTTAAGACACAAGCATGTAAACTACAACCATAATCTGCCTTCCCAAGTAAGTCAGGAAAAACTGAGAGCATGTATGTATAAAATGTCCAGATTTCATTAATAAGTTGAAAGGATGCTAAGTCCAAAATATAACCATTCTCAATCCATGAAAACAGAAGTAGTACTGCAGTTTTCAAACTTTAAAACCTAGACATAGATTCATATTACAGAAATAAGATACAATAGTGTGTTTTTTTTTTCAGAGTACAGAAACATACCAAAGAAAAAAAAAATAAATGGCAAAGTATAGAACTTAGAAATTCAGTTCAGATTTGCAAAACATAGAACCACAATTTTTGTTCAGATTTTAGAACACCTATATGTTCTGATTTCATAACACACATACATATATCTATGTATTCAGATTTAGAACAGAACTTATACACACCAAAACAGATACAGAAGCTATATCTAAGAGAAGTAGTTAAAGTCTTAAGGTAAGGAAATTCAACTATAACAATCCCTTCCATTTATACCTCTTAAAATTCAACTTACAATCATATAAACTATAAACTGTTCTGTCTCCTAATTAATACATGAAAACCAGAAAACATACATTTAGAAATTTTCCAGATTTTAGTAATAAATTGAAATGACTCAAATTCCAAAATAAAGCCAAAACAGAAGCTGGATCCATAGAACACCAGTTAAACTAAGTTCAGTTTGATACATAGTTTTAAAGTTCAATCTATATATATATATACACGTTAATATCTCAGTTTAGTGGCCAGAGAATAAACTTAATAGAGGTGGTTATATGTTGAAAATCAAACCATAATCAGATATCAAAGCAGAACATTAAATTTCAGAGAAGTGAAGGATTAAAATGTTTAAACATGTTCAGAATTTAGTAAACCAAATCTTAGGCTTTTGACTAATCTGAGATTCATGTTTGAACATGGCAAATTCTTATAATAAGACCTCAACCAAAGCACTATAACAACTGCCTTATCTACCGAGACAAGAATCCAACCAGCATTGAACTAGTTTTTCCTCAGAATTCAAATATCTACCCACCAGAAAAACAATTCAATATTTCATAGAAACACACTAAGACTCTAAGCTTATAAATCAAAACACAAAATAATAATAAAAATGAGATTAAGAGCAGACTTAGCTGCTGCCTTAGGGAAACTCCCAAAGAAATCAGAACCTATGCCACTTCAGTCTCAACTCCACCAAATTCAAACCTCAAAACAGGAAATTACAACGTTATCAGTTTGAGAGTTAAAACATTAGCAGGAAAATAAAGGAAAGAGCTTATCATACTGGGAAAGCTTAATTATCAAAAAAAATCCAACAATAATTTTTACAAGAACTGGAACATGCAGTAATAGATAAAAAGAGCAGAAAGAAGAGAATTCAAAGCTATACCTATCTGAAATCCCACGGCCGTTCTGAACCAGAAGCCACGCTCCACATCCAAATTATCTCAACCCTAATCAACCCAAATCAAATAACCATTTAAGAAAAAAAATACAGAAGCGAAAACTAAATAAAACATAAAATTTTAAAAGTTCTCTTACCTCCTTAGAAAGAAAGCAGAAATGGAAACATCCCTGTAAAAAGGCAAGAATCGAGAGTGAGAAGGGAAGAGTAGGAAAAGAGAGCTAAAGAAAAGAGAAGGAGAATAAGAGTATACCTTAGGTAGAACAGCCGAGCTCTCCACCATTTTTGTCGAGAAAGGTAGAGACAGATAGAATGAGAGGGTAGAGAAGAGGGCTGGGCGAAGGAGAGCACTGAGAGAGCTTGCAGTCGAGAGAAGCAATAGGAAAGCTTAGAGACATAGGGCGAAAGAGGGAGGAAGAGATAGAGGGTAAGAGAGACAGAGAGATAGAGAACTGAGAGGGAGGAGGAATATAGATCGAAAGAGAGAGCGAGAGAAGGGAGAAGGAGGCGTGGTTTGTGTCTGGGAGAAAGAAAGGAATGAGAAATTAGGGTTAGGAAAAGAGTAGGGTTTTTAGGGATTTGGGCCGGGTATGGGCCGGGTTACGGGCCGGGTAGAATAAAGAGATTGGGCTTGGAATTATCTTATTCTGGGCCTAGATAAATGAAATGGTTGGCCGAATTAATTAAAACTTATGGGCCGAATTATTTAAATCAAATGAGCCCAGTATGTTAATCTTAAGTTAATTAATACTTAAACTAATTTAATTAATTATTAAGCTCACTTAATTAAGTCAAATGGAATAGTTTATACATTTTAATAAGATAAGAATTAATTAAGATGGAGCTACATCAATTAGAAATATTAAATATTGAAGAAAGGATAGTAAGATATGTATTCCTTAAGTATTAGTATTTAAAGCTTATAAGTGAGATAATTAAAGCCTAAGTATGAAATTAAGAAAATCCAAATTAATTAATAACTGGGTTCTAAAATAAGAGAATTTATGTCTCTAAATTTATTAAGGATTGATTTAAAGAATTAATATTATAAGGTTATGTAATGAGTTAAATAAATAGAACTCAAATATTAATTGAATAATTAATTAATGAATAAATTAATTATTTCATTAAGTGTTAATACACTTATTGCACTTAAAGGCAATTACCGAAATAATTGAATCGAGGATTCAACACCTTATAGATAATATTGATCTGAAGTATCAATATCTAAATTAACGAATCGAAACAAGAACCGAGAATAATATCTTCTTACGATTAAATATTTCAAATGCACTAAGGGCATTTTAACTTATACGAGACTTTCTAAAGGTTCTTACGAGAGACCTGTTTTGCGTTTCGAGACCAAAGCAAAGTGCAATCCAAAGTTATCCAAGTAGGCTTTTCTAACTCTATAAAATTATGTGTGCCATATGCTATTTATGTTGATTTTGAAATGATTTGAAATTGAGGAAATGTTTCAAAGTATTGTCTTGCCGAAAATGATTTATGTTTTGTATCAATGCCTATCTGGAAGGAGTTAAAGGATCTAAATAAATGAAATCGAATTCGGGTTCCAGTAGGTAAGCATCCCTACTCGAACTAGTGTACACAAAGTAATTAACCGTGAGCCCTCGAAGTTGTTGGCCGGTTAAGGGACCGTGAGTCGTCGAAGTGGTCCACCGGTTCGGTGTCCGTAGAAGGTGGCCACCTTCTCGGTACCATAAATGAAAAGGGCAGATATGGCTTGAATACTAAAGAAAATGAGACTGTACAGTCAAATATCAGGTTTCACAAAAAGGATTTAGTGAACGTAGGTGCTTTTAAAAGACAAAATCCCTACGTGTCACTCTTACGGCATTGACAATTATATATGTATGAATGTGATTTCGGGCAAGGTGTCTACTGAGTACTTTTGTACTCAGCCCTGCATGTATTTATAAATGTGCAGGTTGAGACGTGATGATGGGAGATGCTATGGCGGGCTTGTCGGTCTTTATTTAAAGTCTTGGGTGTCTACGTGTCTTCATACACGTAGACTTCAGTCGATCCTTATTTCCGTTGCGTGAGTCTCCATCAGTTTTCGTTTGGCGAAGATGTCAATTATGTAAATTAAATCTTCAGTTGAACTGAACTCAATTATCAAATGATCTTTCAATTCAGTCAAAGCTCTCAGTAATCAGTGTTCCACTTTATCCTTCAGTTAGTTATCCTTTTAGTCGCGCGGCCGGACTCTGCCGAGGAGGGCGGAGGTCGGGGCGTGACAGAAGAGCAGATAGTTATACTTTTCATACCATTATGATCTGTGATTCCTGTTTTTGTCTTAAATGAACTGTAATCTGATTTACTTTTATCTATTGAAGTTAATTTGATTTTCTGATGACAAACTCTTATTTTCCAGAACATATATAAATTGCTTTAAATCGTTATAACCTAATAACAAATAACAATCAATCTGGTCTTCAAACCAGATCACTCTCAACTGAGTTCTTAGGACATATTTGTAAAGTGTGGTTTCGACATCATCAAAAAGGGGGAAATTGTTGGGAACCCAAGGTATTTTTGGTTTTCATGATGATCTTTCGAAACACACTTAGTTCTTGTTGTTAAACTGTTCTACATGTAAAGCAGATCACTACCTTTAAAGTGAATTCTGTTAGAGAACAGATTAGGAGATGACTTGAGATGAAAAGGAATTATTCCTATAGAAGTCATTTCTATAAATAGTTTAGGATGAAGGCCAAGACTTCAAGCCAAGAAGTAATCGATCTGCTGTAACAGACATTGACCAGATCGATAGTTACAGCGGAGCATCAGATCGATAGAGTCATCAATCATCCAGATGACATCATCCTACACATCATATCATCTTGCCACGTCAAAATTAAAGTCCATCCAACTGGGATTGGAAAGAAAATCTTCGGTTAACACATAGAAGGAAAGAAACCGTTGGCAATCTGGTTTCCATAAACTAAGGATTGAGTCAACGTTTCTACAAGGCAAGAAGAGATATGATGGACATTATTGATTGGCAATATACCATCAAACTCACGCCAATCAACAAAGGCTCGAATTTTTAATTCAATGCCTATATATTTGAAGTTCAAAATCTGGAGAAAATAGAGAACACGCACTCGAGCTATACTGTTAACATACTCTCAAGCAATCAATCTGCAATCCAGACTAAGAGCTTCAAAAAATTTGTGATTCTACATCACACCAACCACCTCAATTCAAGTTTGTCTTATCGAGAGAAAGGAGATCACCCTGCTAGCTAGTAGTTTTCTAGTGGTAACGTAGAGGTAATCTGTTATAAAGGGACACGACCCTTATTTCGTGCATAAGTATCTCTCTAGTTGTGATTGATACTTGTGACTCGTTCTCCACGAGTATAAACAAGCAGAGTATCCTAGTAGTGGATAATCTGGTCTAGATCTGACAGAAATCAGAGACAAATAGAAGTCTTCCCAAAATTAAACATTTCAGAGTACTAAACAAGACCGAGAAATTATAATAAACTAATATCCTATCCCAATTTCACTTAGTAAACAATTACAAAGAACAAACAAACTGAACATGCAGGATATTGAAAATTCAGAAATAGAAATTTGCATCTGAAATTTTTAAGAAAGAAAAAGAAAGAGTTTACCTAGAGGAGGAAGACGCCGATGAGCTCCTGCCGATGAAATTTTGCCGAGAGCAGAGAAAGAACAAGAGCAGGGGGAGACGACGGGAAACGTTGTGCTTACACTGTGTAAGAAATTAGAAGGAGATAAGTAGAGATTTAAGAAAATATAATTATGAAATGTCAGAAAATAATGATGATTAAAACAAAAATTTACAAGAATTAGATAAATAGAAAGAAGATGTGCATTACCTTGAGATTCCCGTGAGCTGCTCCGGTGAGCTTTCCACCGAGAGCAGCTGAGAACACAGAGAGCATGGAGAGACCGAGAACACTGAGAGGCAGACGAGAAAGAGGCGGTGGGGAAGAGGTGGCCGACAACCGCTGCTGCATTTCATCCGAGAGTGAGTATCAGGCGAGAGGGATAGAGCGGCGGTGGTGGCACGACAGCGAGGTAGCGAGTCGAGAGAGGCAGGGAAAAGAGAGAGATAGGGTCCATAAGGAGGGAGAGAGATGATCAGCTAATGTGTTAGTGCTAGGGTTAGGACAAATTTAAGATTAAATGAATGGGCCGGGTCAGAATTAATTTACTCGGCCGGGTTAGAGGTTGCTTGGACTAAATTGGTTTATCCTAATGAGCCGAGAATTAACAAAATGAATGGGCTAAGATTATTAATTAGTTATGGTTAACATTGTTTTTAAAGCTCTAACTATGGTCGGGTCAAATTATACCGAATGGGCCGAAATTAGTTCATTAAAATGGGCCTATCAGAATTGAGTGGGCCGTAAGAGATAATATGGGTTGAGCTTAGTAGTTATACGGGTCAATTTAATTAAATTATAATGGGCTATTGGATTAATTCCATTGGACCATAACAGGCCATAATATTAATTAATGGATTGGATATATATAAAATTAGATTTGGCCAGTAAAAATATTTGATTAGGCTATGTTTAAGATATGGAATTAGTAGTGTTATTTCCAATATTTATAAATTTCGAAAGAGTACTAATTAAAATTAATACTTTTTTATAAGATTTAATTTAGCATTTTAGCCTAAGATTAAATTATTTCAAGTAATTTATCTTGAATAATTACAGTACCTATTATTAAAATTAAAATTATGTGTGGTGTATCAGTTTATATTTCGTTTCAAAAAGCATTTTGAACTGAAAATATGTGAAGTATTGTCTTGCCAAAAATATTTAGATTTTTGTATGATAAATACCTTACTGAACTATTATAATCGAATTCGGGTCTTAGGGGATTGTTATATTACTCGGGCAAGTGCACACAGCGACCGTGAGTCATCTAAGTGGGTTGGCCGGTCAAGTGTCCGTGGAAGGTGGCCACCTTCCCGAAACACAAAAAATACAGATATGATAGATTACTCCAGTACTTAGACTGCTGTCGAACTTTAGGAATCACAAAAAGAATATAGTGAACATAGGTTCCTTTCAGATAAAATCACTATGTTTCATTGTGAGAAGACAATGACAATTATATTAGTATGAATGCGATTTTGACATGTGCCTTCTGAGTACTTTTGTACTTAGCCCTGCATATATTTATAAATGTGCAGGTTGAGCTGTGATGAAAAGTGGAGTGCTTACTGAAGGTTTGGTCGAACTCATCTTGTAGTAACTTTTGGAGATTTGCATGTCTTCATACATGTAAACTTAGAAATAGATCTAATTTCCTCTACAGACACTCACTTAGTATTCAATATTTTTATACATTATGATCAATCACTTTTTGTATTTTTGTATCGGTTACTTACTATCGACTTTCATGTTATGAATCCTTCTAATTCGAAACCTTAATCAGATATTCATCTCAGTGTTAGCCTCATTTCTATCTCCGCTTCTACATTCCCTCCCCTAGTCATAATTTTTCCCCGACTTTGTTATCCTTAGTAAAGGTGGATCATGTCATAGTGGTATCAGAGCAACTATTGCTCTGAACCCGAGAGTCTTTGAGTTTCAAGTCTAGTATTTTTTTAACTAGACTAATTAATGGGTCGAGAAAAGCCTAGCACTCCCATACATCACACTCGACAAGAAGGAGGTAAGCATCTCATTTAAATGTGAATGCTTTGATTTTAAAAAGGGATAAGCAAATTCCTTTACTTCGATTTTAGACTTATGAAATTTAAATTCTTTCCTTATGAACATAGAATGCTTTAGTTTGCATGTTTCCCTTTAGAAAAGAAAACTTAGACGAGAACTTAGAAAACTTTTACAAGTTATTTGAAATCAAGAACGAGAACAATGAGAATAAAGAAGAAATGAAAAGAACTAGAAAAGCAAGAACATCCAAAGCTAAGGCTAAGACCAATTACAAGAAAATATGGAAGATATTCTCTTTCATAATTCATCAAAATCGTGGTTATGATGCGATAAGTTATCATTTCTACCTTAGAATCTAAACCGAATGAAACTGTTAACTCGGTTAATAATGATTTAATTATCTTTGCATAATAAATCTTAAATTTAGAATTCCCAATGATTCTATAATGATATGTATAGCATACTAGAAGCCTCAAAAAGTTATGATCGTTGATTATGAGTCATCGATCTAAACTCTTAAGAGAACTTGATTCTAAACCAAATCACTCTCACAAAATCTTCAACTCATGTTCCGATAGTTTAATTAGTAGTTTTATTCATGTCAAGATGACAGCATATGATAAGACAAAAATATATCGAATTTTAGAATCAACTATATAAGTTTTGAGATACCATAAAGATAAAATAAGATGATCTCGGTGAGTTCCTAGGACCCTATTCCTACCGTTGGAGAACACTCAGAAAGCCAAAGGAAAAGAAGATGATAGAAAGGTAGTGGATAGCTCCACTATAGAGCTATGAACTTAGGTATATGGATCTATATAGTAAATAAATATTCAAAGCAGGAATATACGAGAAATATATTCCTAAAAGTTATCACAAGAAGAAAGAAATGGAGTTCTATAATTTGAAGCAGGGAAGATGTCAGTGACAGAGTATGACCGAACCTTCTGTGACATGTCCCGATACGCTCCTGAGCAGGTAGATACCGATGAGAAAATGGCGGAGAAGTTTTGTGCCAGTCTGAGGCACAAAATTCGAATGGCACTGGATAGCCACGGAGGCTTATCATACCCAGAGTCTCTCAGTCGCGCTCTTGACATTGAAGCAGCTATGCCGGTGGAACGACAAGCACCGACACCATCAGTATTCTCCCAAACACCATCCCAGAATAATAAAGGGAAGCGCAAGTGGGAAAATAACCGAACAAATGCAACTCAGAAAAAGCCATGGGAGGGACAAAATCGCCCCCACCACTTTGGAAAGCCGAACTTGACGGCTCAGACTGAGAGGTACACAGAGAAGTTCCCTACTTGCCCGAAATGTAAGAAGATGCATATTGGAGAATGCCGAGCTGGAGGTGACGGCTGCTTTGTCTGCGGCCAAAAGGGGCACTTTGCTAGAGAATGCCCCACGAAACAGCATGGAACAAGCTTTAAATCCAATCAGTCAGCACCAAAGCAGTATGTTCGAGCTATGCAGACCCCACCCAATACCCGACCACAGCAACAACGGCTACCACCACCTCCACCACTGCCACCCCAGTATCACCAACGCCAACCCCAGAGGCAACCACAGCAGGCTCGAGCATATGCAATGAAGCAGAAGCAGCCTGATGGAAGTCAGGGAAATCTGACAGGTATGGGAACACTCCTAGATACGCTAGTGATAATTTTGTTTGATACGGGAGCTTCTCATTCCTTCATTTCTAAAGCAAGCGTAGAGAACTTAGAGCTAAAATCAGAACTTATAAAGACATCTATGAAGGTTTCTTCACCTTTAGGAGGTTTCACCACCATCACTCATGCTTGCTCGAATCTGAGCCTGAACTTAGGATCTATTAATGTGCTAGCGAACAATCTTAGTGTTCTTCCGATGAATGACGTGGACATAATCCTAGGAATGGATTGGCTAGCTGAAAAATACGCCACGATCCTTTGCAATGAGAGGCAAATCTCATTCTGACCCCCTGGAAAAGAACCCACGAGTTTCCATGGGATCACGATGGCTCGAAAGAACTCAATCATCTCAGCCTTACAAGCTGAGAAATTAGTAAAGAAGGGTTGCTCAGCATACCTAATCTCCTTAAATGGAGAAGTTAAAGAAGAACGGAGAATCGAAGACGTTGCTATTATTCGAGAATACCCAGATGTGTTCCCTGATGAACTACCAGGCCTACCACCAAACCGACAACTGGAATTCACCGTCGATCTGGAGCCCGGATCAGCGCCGATATCTAAAGAACCCTATAGAATGGCACCGAAGGAATTGGGAGAACTCAAGATCCAACTACAAGAACTTTTCGATATAGGATTCATCCGACCCAGTGTGTCGCCTTGGGGAGCCCCTGTACTCTTCGTGAAGAAGAAAGACGGCACCCTGAGAATGTGCATAGACTATCGAGGCCTGAACAAGATGACCCTAAAGAATCGGTACCCGTTACCAAGAATAGATGACTTGTTCGACCAATTGAAGGGAGCAAGAGTCTTCTCGAAGATCGATCTGAGATCAGGCTACCACCAGCTAAAGATCTGAACAGAAGATGTTCCAAAAACGGCGTTCCGAACCTGATATGGTCACTATGAGTTCGTAGTGATGCCATTTGGATTGACCAATGCACCCACCGTGTTCATGGACCTGATGAACCGCATCTTCAACCCATACCTTGATAAATTTGTCCTGGTATTTATAGACGACGTTCTAATCTACTCTAAGAGTGGAGAAGAACACGAGAATTATTTGAGAATCGTCTTGGAAACCCTCAGAAGCGAGAAACTCTATGCTAAGTTTAGTAAATGTGAGTTCTGGCTCAACGAAGTAGCTTTTCTCGGACACATTGTGTCATCTGAGGGGATTAAGGTAGACCCCGCCAAAGTGGAAGCGGTACAAGGATGGAAAGCACCCACAACTCCTAATGAAATACGAAGTTTCTTAGGGCTGGCAGGGTACTATCGGAGATTTATCGAAGGATTTTCAAAAATAGCCAGGCCGATGACTCAACTACTCCAGAAGGGAATCAAGTTCAAGTGGTCGCCAGAATGCGAGGCTAGTTTTCAACTGCTAAAGGACAAACTAACCACCGCTCCTGTACTTACAGTCCCAGAACCTCATAAGGAGTATGTTGTTTACACCGATGCATCTAAGATCGGATTGGGTTGTGTGTTGATGCAAGAAGGAAAGGTGATAGCATACGCATCTCGACAACTCAGACAGCATGAACTCAACTACCCTACTCATGACCTAGAGTTAGCTGCTGTAGTGCACGCCTTAAAAATTTGGAGGCACCACCTCTATGGAGTTAGATGCGAGATCTTCACCGACCACAAAAGCCTCAAGTATTTCTTCGAGCAGAAAGACCTCAACATGAGGCAAAGGAGATGGTTAGAATTGGTAAAGGATTACGACTGTGGTATAAACTACCACCCTGGCAAGGCTAACGTGGTAGCCGACGCCCTAAGTCGTAAGACATCTTCAAAGCTTGCTTACCTCCTTACCCGGGAGGAGAAACTCGTAAGAGAATTCAGTAAGATGAACCTAGAAGTTTTACCACCCCCAGTGACCGTAACAAGAATTCTTGCCACCCTAATAGTCGAACCCGACTTACGGAGCAGAATACTGGAGGCGCAAAGGACAGATGAGAACCTGGAGAAGATAAGGCTCAAAGTGAGGAAGAGCGACACTACAAGCTATCGAGAGGAAGCCGACAACGCCATCACCTTCGAGGGAAGGCTGTGTATTCCACGAAGTTCGGAAATTAAGGAGATGATTATGAGTGAAGCACATGACACTCCCTACACCGCCCACCCTGGAAGTACAAAGATGTACCAAGACTTGAAAAAGAAATTCTGGTGGGACGGGATGAAACGGGACATAACATGCTTAGCTTGCCAACAAGTGAAGGCACTACACCAACGACCATATGGGAAACTGTAACCATTGGAAATTCCCGAATGGAAGTGGGAGCACATCGCGATGGATTTCGTGACTGGATTGCCTAAATCCAAGCGCGGGAACACCGCTATCTAGGTGATTGTGGACAGACTCACGAAATGTGCTCATTTCATACCAATAATGATCACATATGGTTCTGATAAGCTAGCCCAGTTGTACGTGCGTGAGATTATACGTCTCCATGACATACCAGTATCGATCACCTCCGATCGAGACTCAAAATTTACATCCAGATTCTGGATGAGCAGAAAGAACTAGGCACGAGACTGAACTTCAGTACTGCCTTCCACCCATAGACTGACGGACAGTCAGAGAGAACAATTCAAACTCTAGAAGACATGTTGAGAACCGTAGTCCTCGACAGAGGTGGAAGCTGGGAAACAATATTACCACTTATCGAGTTTGCCTACAATAACAGCTATCAGGCAACCATAGAGATGGCACTGTACGAGGCTCTATACGGGAGGAAGTGTAGATCGCCACTCTATTGGGACGAAGTCGGTGAGAGAACAATAGTAGGTCCTGACTCTGTTAGCGAAATGATCGAAATTGTTCGTCAAATCCGAGGAAGAATCAAGGAAGCTCAAGACAGACAGAAATCCTATGCTAACACCCGCAGGACTGAACTACAATTTGAGGTGGGAGATAAAGTTTTCTTGAAAGTATCTCCGTCTAAAGGAATCGTTAGATTCGGTGTTAAGGGTAAATTGAGACCCCGTTTCGTAGGACCCTACGAAGTCCTGGAAAGGATAGGATCGGTAGCATACCGATTGGCATTACCACCTAGCTTTGGAAACGTGCATAACGTCTTCCACGTATCTCAGCTCCGGAAATACGTGTTCGACCCAAAACACGTTATTCACCAGGAAGAGATGATCCTAAACCCTGACTTGACTTATGAAGAAAAACCAGAGGCTATTTTGGATCACAAGGTGCAACAGCTCAGGAATAAATCAATAATACTGGTAAAAGTGTTGTGGAGGCATCATGGACAAGAAGAGGCTACATGGGAACTCGAAGATAAAATGAAGGAGAAATACCCCGAATTATTTAATTAGAAAATACAAATTTCGGGACGAAATTTCTGTTAAGAGAGGTAGGATGTAATGACCCGCTCTTCTCGTTAGAACTATTACGTACCAAATATCTTGTGGATAATGAAAAATTTTATGATTTGGAAAATCCGTCAACAAATTGACCATGTTAATCCCCTACACTATTTAAATTGGACTCATTTCAATTTAAATTTTATCATAGGTGAAAGTTTAGTGTGATAATAATCTCCATCATCTTTTATTTATTATTATTTATATATATACATTACGCAATATATATAAATAATATTAGTTTCCACCAGTATTATTTCCACCAATATTACATGACGTAATATATATTAATATATATGTGATAATAATATTTAGTGTGATAATTATCTCGACCTGTATCATTAATCATTTAGATGTATTAATAGTATAAGTTTCATAGCATATCAACTTTGTTATACATTACATGTATGTGGTAAATCAATCACTAATATTACATGTACATACGTAATATATATATATATATATATATATATATAAATAATAATAGTAAAAGACTGTCAAATAGATATAGCAATTGGATCAAATTTTATTACAGAAACCAAATATGATGATGGAGGTAAAGAGGATAAAAGCCTGCAGTACAAATAAAATAAGAGAATTTTAGAGTATAGACTGCAGTAGTAGGCAACTGAAGAGATAGGAGCAGAGCTGCCACCCACGCCATTTCATTTCACTTCACCTTGCTCAGAAACGTTCCATCCACCCTAGAAGAGGATAACCTGTATGCATCTAGTGATAAAAAAAAAAGAAGAAAACCAAACTCTCGTTACTCTATATAAAGAGTAAGCTCTTCACAATTAATTACAACTCACTAAATTCATACCAAAACGCTGCCGAATTGGAGACTTAAAGAAAAAAAAACGGGAGAAGAGAAGTAATAGCAATTCGTAAGGTAAACGGTTCTGCCTATAGCATTTACTTTCATTAACTACATCTTTTATTACCAAGTCATGAATGTAGATTTTACACTATGGTATGTTAGCTATGAACGTGAACTTAGTGTGCTTTAGAAACTGTTTTTCCCATCCAAGAACCCTTCTCAGTTTGAACTAAAATTATTAATGTTATACCATGCTCACTACCACATAAATCAAGCTAAAATCCACAAAACATAAAAAGAAGCATCGACATAAAGCGCAGGGAAGGAGTAAGACTTAGCTAGTGTATTGAAGTTCAATACACGGCCGTTTCAAACCCGAACAACCTCGGATAGCTTCGATCAAGCTTCGAACAGCGCCGGACAGCCTCGAATCACCTCGAACTGATCCCGAACAGCCCCGAATATTCTCGAACAACCTCGAACAAGCTCCGAATAGCTCTGGACAATTCCGGGCGACCATGAACAGCCTCGAACTACCCCGGACAGCGCCGAACAGACCTCGAATAGCCTCGAATCACCTCGGATGACTCCAGACGGCTCCGAACAGCCTTGAGCAAGGTTCGGACAGACCCGGACAACCCCGCACGACTCCGAACAGACCTCGATTGGCTCTGAATCAATCCGGATAACTCCGGACAGCCCCGAACAAATCCAAAATAACCACGAACCAACCCCAAATCACCCGAAACAAATATGCAAATTTAGAACACTCATAAGACTCACTTATTTCATGAAATTTGAGGAGGAAAGGAATTTTCGAATCATAAACAAACTGTTACCCCAAAACAGGAAAAATAATATCTTGACTCCTAGCTAAAATTTCAATTTATCGAAAGTAGGAGAAGAGAAATAAAATGCAATAAAAGAAATAAAAGAACAAGAGGAAGAGCACCTCGAAGCAGCGGCAGCGAGGTGATGACGCCGGAGAGGGAAGACAGCGGCGTGCGTCGAAGCTGGATGCTTCGACCCCAGGCGAAGAAGCATTCGCGAATTCGAGACAAAGCAGGACACGCGCGCGATCTGGAGAGGCCAAGAAAGAGAGAAGAGCGGCGGCGGTGCAAAGGCGATGTGAAGAACGACGTTGTGGAGGACAAAGAGCGCAGAGAAGAAAGAGGAGGAAGCAGCGTGAGAAGAAAGAAGAAAGAAGGAGAAGGAGAAGGAAGAGGAAGGGAAGCACTGACCAAGGAAGGAAGAACGGCGGCCTGGCTGCATGTCTGCCTGGATGGGTTCTCCGAGTAGAGGTGATGGCGATGGCCTGGCTGCATGTCGGCCTGGGTCGATTGTTGAAAGAGAAAGGAGACAAGACCGGCGGCAGTGGGGCGGCGCGGGAGCGAGGCAGTGCGGCGCAGCGGCAGAAGGCTCCGGATAGGGAGAAGCTCTACTCAATCCCTGTCGAGGAAGAGCTCGCCGGAGGAAGGTTGGCTGCGCGGAGAAGGTGACGTGATGAAGAATGGTAGCGGAGCGAGAGAGAGAAGGCGACGGGAGAGAAAGAGGGCAGAGCGAGAGAGGGAGGTGTCTGGTGTGGGTGAAGTGTAGAAACAAAGTAGGGTTAGGTTAGATTAGATTAGAATAGAATACTCTAGAACCCACCCGGGCCGGGTATCGGGCTGTCATAATAAATCGAGCGGGCCCAGATTAAAAGGGTAACTAGGCCAACTAAATATTAAGAGGACTGGGCTTGCAATTAATCTAAATTGGGCTACCTTATGAATTGATGTGGGCTAAATTAATTGCCCTATGGGCTATGGAATTAATAAGAATGATCAATTTAGCATATATTATTGGGCCGAAACTAAATTCTAACGGGCTTAAATAATACAAAATATTGGGCTAATTAAACATATATGAATGGGCCTAATTAAAATGTTGAAATGGGCTAATTTAAAATCCTATAGAATAGTATTTATAAGATTGGGCCCACTTAATTAATCAAATGGGCTAACCCAATTTATATTATGGGCTAAATAAATTATTTAAATGGACTATTAAAAAATTCTATTAGATAGAATTTATTTAGTTGGACTAAGTCCAAGAATAATGTTAGTAATTAATTTAGATAATTAATTTATAATTATTTAACTAGAATTTAATCTTAATAATTAATTAATCATACTTAAGTTATATATTAACTAGGTTATTTTAAGTTATAAGAGACTTATAAATATTTTGACTTAAGAATCAAAATATTCAATTAGAGATTTATTTAATTATTCAATAATTATTACTTAGATGTAATAAATGAAATATAAAATTTTAGGAAACATAGTTGATTTCAGAAATCAACATCTCTAGATAAAAAAATTCGATAATTGAATAATAGTCGAGTAAAGATCCGAGAATAATTCTCCGATATTATAAAGGATAATGTTCCTTATACTTAGAAAATATTAGATACACTAGAGTATTGTATCTCAATTGAGATTTATTTAAAGGTTTCAACAAGAGGTCGGATCCGCACTCCGAGAACGAGGCCAACACCAATCAAGACTATTCAAGTAGGCTTTCTTACTCTATAAAAAATATGTGTGCATGACTTTAGAATGAAATTAGTTATTTTCAAATTATTGTCTTGCAATAAATGTTTCAATTTAAGTATGATGTCTATCTGTTTATTTATAATCGAATTCGGGTCCCAGTAGATTAGATATCTTACTCGGACTTGTGTACACAACGGACCGTGAGTCATCTTAGCGGGTTGGCCGGTCCAGTGTCCGTGTGAGGTGGCCACCTCCTCGGTACATAGAATCTCGGATATGGCAGATTACAAGAAAGAACTTAGACTGCAGTCGAACATAGGAATTTCACAAGAAATGATTTTGTGAACATAGGTGCTTTAGAGACAAAATCCCTATGTTTCACTTATAATGGCTTGACAGTTATAATTGTATTGAGTGCGATTTCGGCACGTGTCTACTGAGTACTTTTGTACTCAACCGTGCATGAAGTTTTAAACGTGCAGGTTAAGAAACGGTGAAGGAACCTCTTGGGGGTTTTACATTTCTTCATACGTGTAAAACTTTCATCGATCCGAATAGTTCCGCTGCTAGTTGAGATCTCTATGTAATGGACTCAAGACTTCAGTCTTCTTAATATTCGTGGTTATGTATGAGCTTATGACTCAAATTATTCAGATGTCGATTTCGTACAATGAATTTCCTAGTTAAGATTTAAGAATGTTGTTCAATTCATCTTGGTTCTATTCCCCCATTTCTATCCCTGCTTCTTAAATCCCTCCCTTAGTCATGGTTTCCCGGATTCTACTATCCTTAGTAGAATGCGGTCGTGACACGACTATAGAATAGATAAATGAAGGTAAAGTGAAACCCTGAAAGCTTTTACTGAAACGAAAGGACATTTCGATAACTGAGTTTTTGTTCATAACAAAGAGTTTAACTCTGAATTGACACCTTCGTCAAACAAAATTGATAAAACCTCTTGCAGCGGAATAAGGATCGACATAAGTCTACGTGTATGAAGACACGTAAACCCCCAAGAGTTCAACTACGCAAAAGACTGACAAGCCCGTCATAGCACCTCCATTCATCACGTCTCAACCTGCACATTTATAAATACATGCAGGGCTGAGTACAAACGTACTCAGTAGGCACATGCCGAAAACGCATACATACATATATATAATTGTCAATGCCGTAAGAGTGAAACATAGGGATTTTATCTGAAAGTACCCATGTTCACTAAATTCTTTTGTGATTTTTAAAATTTGACTGCGCAGTCTAAGTTCTTTAGTATCCTGCCATATCTGTTCTTTATGGGTACCGAGAAGGTGGCCACCTTCTACGGACACCTAACCGGCCAACCTGCTAAGATGACTCACGGTCCTTTAACCGGCCAACCCGATCGATGACTCACGGTTACTTGTGTACACTAGTTCGAGTGGGGTTGCCTGCCCACTGGAACCCGAATTCGATTTCATAGTTAGAACCTTAACCAGATAGGCTTCATACAAAACGTAAATCATTTCGGCAAGACAATACTTTGAAACATATCTTTTCCATTTGAGATCCTTTCGAAAACAACATATATAGTATACGTGTACACATAATTTTCTTTGTAATAGAAAGCCTACTTGGATCGTCTTGACTGACGACTGCTTCTTTCTCGAACTGCGGTCCTGACCTTTCGTCGTACCCTTTAAAGAAATCTCAAGTGAGATAATATTTTCGAGCGCATCTAATATTCTCTAAGTGTAAGGAATTATTATCCTTTGTTATTTGAGAATTATTCTCGGTTCTTTTAACTCAGCTATCGTTCAAGTTTTGGATTTAAATTCTAGGAGGGTCGTTCGATGATTCCTAATCAAACCATGTTTGATCATTTCTCAGCACTCATGCTCGTCTAAGATCAAAACATCTATGAATATCGTGAAACTTAATACAAGGATATAAACCTATAATAAATCACGTTCGTTAAATAAAACATCACATAACACTTTTCATGCTCTCGAACCGCCAACTTCGATTAAAACTTAAAATCGGGGAAAAACTCATTTTCATGCTCATAAATCATAATATGAGATTATAAATCTCATACAAAAATTATGCGGCTCGATTATCCAACATAACGGAAAAATCGGCTACTAACTTATTTCAATTTTTGCACACTTGATGGAAAGATCCGATAAATCATATTAACTTTTATTCATGCTTACGAGTTCAAACTAAATGAGCAGTTGACTTTGAAAAAATCATAATAAATTGGAAATAATTCCAATTGTAACGAATCAAACTTTAAAGTGACCATAACATCGTAAAGTTTTATAATCCGAAGACAAAACGCATAAAATCATTTTACTCTATTTTTCACGAATTTTCAAAGTTAGATAAATTTCCAAATTTTCGCTGGAATTGGCAGTTTGCGCAACCATTTTGAAAAATTCATAACAAATCGAAAACACAATGAAACGGGGTGATTCAAGTTGGAGATTACTCCTAACTCGATCTAGTATTTTATTATATTAAAAACTCTACTCATTCTGTATTTAAAACACGAGACAAAACCCGGCAGAAACTTTCGGCCCTCACTCATTTTTTTTAAACATGCTTGATTAATTTCCGTAAATTCACATAATACTCGTATATAACCTACATACATGCTCGTCTATTTGATTCATCCGAGAAAAATCGAAAACATATAAACCGACAAGCTCAAGTTAACTTCTCAAAACCTAACATGCTTAGATTTCATTGAAACTAAAAACACACGTTCATCTAACTCATACGAGCAATATTAATTCTCGACATTTTTCGATTCGGGCTCGGCTCGATAAAAATCAAAAAGGGCAGCCCATATTTCACTTTTTCATCAAGCTCAAAACATGAAAATAAAACCGTAGAAACGTAGGTAAGATCGAGGGCTACCTTTCTATCGGATTAGATTTCGAAGAAATCGGAAGAACGAGACGAACGGGACGAGAATCGGAGCAAAACTCCTTCCTTTTTTTCTTCTTCTTGCTCACGCATAAGTGAGAGATGAGGCTGCTGAAATCTCACGTAAATAATGAATTGGGGGTGACTTTGTGGTCTTTTATAGGCCACAAAAGTTGCCCTCAAAATATCTAAATACCGGGGTCCAAACCGTCTTTTCGCCTCTTAGATCTTTTCGATCCGATTCTTTGTTATTTATCTATCTCCGTTGAAACGAGAGTCAACACACTCGACTTTCTTACTCATTAAAAATATCTTCGTCTCTTGTGAACTAAAGTCGGGGTTTGGCCCGATCGAATTGCACGTAAATCGAGAAAATGCTTGTTTCTCGATTTCTTGATAAATATCAATTTAAAACTCTTTTTCTTCTGAAATAAATTTTATTAAAATTCTCGGGAATTTCCTCATTACTCGTGCGATAAAATCGAAAAATAGGAGTTTTCTCGATTTCTCGAGTTCTAAAGTTCTCGGTTTTACTATTCACTGACGGCGAAAATAAAATTTCCGCGTATGGTCCGTATCGAGATAAAAGTGTATGTAAATTATCGCGCTTTGTCCATATCTCGGCTCGGACTTCAAATTCGGGCATTCGAATGAATCCCGTATTTCGCCTCTTAGAATTTCAAAATATCTAATTTCAAAATATCTAAATTTCAAAATATCTAATTTCGAATGAATCCCCTATTTGCTCTTGTTACCCGTTATAAAAGTATAAGCCGGTTCTCGAAAGAGCGGAGATTTGGTCTCCGTTTTCGCTGAAACTTGGCAGCAAGCTTCAAAATAAAGTTTCTAATGCAAAATTTTATTCTTGGGATATTTAAACACTTATAAGCCCGATATAAAATACTCGGGTGTTACAGAGAGTCCCCTAGATTTTAAGTCCCCCTCAATCGTAATGTGAAGTAGTCAGTTTGAGGCAGGTATGGGCCTGCCTCTTCCTAACTATTTCTATGATTTGATTGCACATTATTTTATCCCCTTCAATTAACTCAACCCAATGTCGATTAGGAAAACCTTGTTCCTACCCATGTATTTTTCTCTTTCCGGTCTCTCCAATACTACGGATATCTTCTTTAACAACAATAAGATAAATCGCTCCCATCATTTTATCTATTTCTCTCACACTGCTCTTGTCGACCTTTATAGCAAATACAACAGCGTGGACAAGTTTTAGCATTAGAAGTATTATATAGTGACCCCAGACCAAGACTCTTCCTGGGATTGTCCCATTTTTCCTTTGATAATCAATAAATCTGCCAAACTTTCTACTGGGGGATCAGGGACTTCTCAAACACATTTTGTTCGTTTGGATGAGGTCATTCAACTTTCATCTGGTCACTCCCTAGTTATTCATTTTTCTAAAAATGAAAGTGTCATTTCCTACTTTGACTTGCACCCCAGTAGACCTTGGAAACTAACTATGGGTATGGCTCTATTGTTAGCCTAGATTACTGAATGCTATTGTTCTTTATAATTATAGTTTTTTTCTTTTTTCTTAATGTTTTTATTTCCTTTCTCATGTAGGCATGAATTTTATAGATCTTGTGAACAAAGTGGTCCGTGTAAGGACTGCGTAAGCTTTGGCTGAGAAATCGGCAGCAAAAGTCAGAGCCCTCCAATCTGGCGAGGGAGGCTCAGGTAAAGGTGCCCCCTCTGCCAGCACCGACTCTACTGCAAAGTCTGCATACACAACTCCTACTACCACTGCCCTTGCCAGTACTTTAGAGGGTACAAACGCTTCTTCCGCTAAGGTTTCCTCCCCTTCGATTCCTGTTACAGAGCAGGTGTTGGGAACCTTCGTGAATTAGTTTTGATGATGATCATTTGAAACAACACTTAGTCTTATTTCTTTTGTTTTGCTTATTAGAGTTAGCTTGCTCTACATGTAACTGGGAGATCACTTTTATGTTAAGTAAACTTAATAGACAAAACAAGTTTTCACTTTAATTTTTTAGCATTGGTACATTATATAGACAAATGATATCTTATAAAACTTTATCTATAGAAAGCCAACCTTTATAGACCAAGTTAGCTGATGACAATCTTGAAAAGTTGTTCTGTCCTATAGAAGTCATCTGGGATAGATTAGTCTTCTTGGTCATGGAAGTACTCAAGCAAACCTGATGGAAGCAGAACACCTTAAAAGATTTGATAATACCTGGACCAGATCACATTGAAGAAGTACACCTGGACCAGATCACCTTGAGGGAGAAAATTAGGACCCTCTACTTTGAAGGAGCACACTTAGACCGGACCACTTGGATGTAGAACGAGTAAATATTGGTATACAACGCGTCACCCAATCTTTGCTTAATGATTAGACCTATCTTAAATCATCAGGTATACAATGCGGCACCTGATGTACTTAGAGATATATCATCCTATCTACCACGTTATCATATCTTCGAAGAAGGAAGGAGATCAATCAAAGATTTGTCAATCAAGGAAGATCTCGAATCTTTCTCTACAAGGAAGGAAAGATGTAATCAAAGAATCAAATCCTAGATTGGCAATCAGACATTCAATGCTCGTCAATCAACCAACGGTAAGAATTCAAATTATGATCCTATAAAAGCCTCAAACAAAATCTAGAGAAAGATATAAGAAATTCATCAAGTTTAAAGAGTTGTTACTCTGCCTAGAAATCTCCATAACCGTTGAAGCACTCTACGATGAGATTTCCAACTCCAAATTTCGTTCAAAGGCCGTTCGTGAACATTGTATTTCTTAGCCAAACTAGATTTAAGTTTGTCTTATCGAGGAGAGTAATTTCTTCACTAGCTCAGTAGTTTTCTAAGTGGATTAACGTGAAGAGGTTGTAGCATATTTATCTTTAAGTTGTAAGGGACATGACCCGTATTCGTGCACGAACTACCATTAAGCTTTGACTGGAGTTTGTGGCTCGTACTCAACAAATTTAAAGAAGCGAGAGTATCCTAATAGTGGATTTCCGATAAGTTTGATTGGACCGTGGACATAGGGGGTTTCCCGAACCACGTTAAAACAACTATGATTTACTTTTTGCATATTGTATTTTCAGTTGTTTTAATTCACTAACTCTGCACTTGCACAATCATCATCATCGTCTTAATATACCTCTAATAATAATTGGCTAAGTCTTTATCAAGGTTTTTCATTAAAAGAGCAACCAACTAAATCCACCATTTTCTGCACACTACACAACTTGAGTTCACTGATCACACTACACCAAACCTTGCTCTTGCGGGACCAACAGCAGGCCTCGCCTCAATTCATTGCCGCCCTTACCGCTATTTCTGCCGATCTAATTTTACCGGGACTTCCATCTCTTGGGCCCCATAATAAGCCCATTGTACTTAAAGTGGTGTCAAAAAAGCCATTTTGCATGATCCTGAAGGACCAGTTTCCAAGAAATCTAAACCAGTTCAGGACATTGTGGGCCCTGATAAAGAAGTCATTAGTGTTTCTGTTTCACCTTCTCCCAATCGTCAGCCTTGTCATCCTCCCCCTCCCCCCCCCCCCAACTGGGGACGTGGAGAAGGATACTCAAAGGGCCATCACATTGACTAAGTCGTAAGGTCTACCATATCCTGCTAGGGCTACTACCTCAACCAGCGGCCCTGCTCTGGATTTTACTGGAGAACTTCTCGGTTTGCCCGAGTCCGTTGGAACCCGTGTGCTCAATGCACTCCCCCACGAGGAAGATTGGGTCAATACCATGGCTCTGACCAGCACATCTCTGGACAACCTTGCTGCAGAACACGAGCTAGTTGTTAACTTCTCATTCTTTTTTAACTTTCTGACTTTTATTTTTCATTGCACTTAATTTATTACTCCCTCCGTCCCACTTTAGTTGTCTTATTTTATATTCAAATTAGTGTATTATTATAATAAAAAATGACAACTAAAGTGGATAGAGGGAGTACTTCTTTACTTCGCAGTGGAAGAGCTCAGTTCTTTGACGAATCTCGCAAAGAGCTGTGTGCTTCTAAAACCAAATGTGTATCCGTTCAAGAAGAGCTTAACCTTCTAAAATGAACGGGACCTTCTTTTGGTCGAAAAAGCTAAGGCTGCAGAGGTCTATGCCCAACAAAAAGAAACACTGGGACAAGCCAATAGACACATTGAACATCTAAAGAGCATCCACCTCAAGGAGTTCACCAGCAAAAGTAAGGAGTCTTATGACCGAGGAAAAGATATCGAAAAGCAATAGGCAGACCGTAAGACCAGATTTGTAGGCCGGAAAGATGATGCCGAGCTCTTCAGGAGCCATGTGCTCGTGAGTCCCCCTGGACAGTGCTTTATCGACCGAATCGTGAAAGAATTGCCCGAGAGGTACCTACATTCGTTACCCTTTCGCGAATGTATGGCAGGTCCTATCAGTTATTGGATCGTGTAAATAGTCTCTGAGGTTTATGCTCAGCTAGTTATTGATGATCGATTTTCAGAGGTGGACATGGGGAATGTTGTAAATCGCTTGATGGCCGATGTACCTACTCTGTAGGTGGATCATAGCCATCGAACGAAATATCCCTGGTTCATGGTTCTAAACCCGACCGTCTATGTTTTTCTCAGACCAGACCCTATGCTTCCTGATTTCAACCCTCTAATGAGGTTTGACTCCATATCATGTGCTCCTCTTCTCGCAAAATCACATCGAAAAATTAGCAAAACGTTTGGAAGGGGTATGTCGATTTCTTCTTATGCATTTATACTCTTTACTTTTATACTTATATTTTCTCAGATTTGAGCTCTTCTCATTACTCCAGGAGCCTCCGTAAGAGTTAGCACTAGATCTTCATTTGTCGCGACCTACTGAGCCTCAAAAGGGAGAATCAACAGACACCCCACATGAGGAGCCGGTGGAACTCGAAAAAGAAAATCGACATGAATCTGGGAAAGTTATCGGATCAAAGGTGGGAAAAGATGTTGTAGAGCACGAGCTGGTGAAGGCTGATATACAAGCACAACATATACCTACCGGCACATCAGAGAGAGGACCCATTCATGGCCCGGATCTCCTCGAAAACACTAATGATTGAGTTAGCACTTGATTAATTACTTTTAGCATTTCCCTGTTGTATGTAGGTTCAGAACCGAGTGTTCGTAAAATAAATTCTAAAACTTAATTGTCCTCTGTAATTCTGAATATTTTGCCTTTCTAGACCTTACATATCCTATATGAATGTTCTTAAAATGATATCCTTACCTCACTTTCGTCTCACTTATTATTACATTGTTTCACATATTATGCATAAAGTAACCATTACAAGTATAAAGATGGTACGCAACTTGAAAAAACCTTTCATTAACATATTGTTTAAACACTATCAATAAAACAACAATGTTTTCAAATGAGCAAAAAACTTACAAATATTCATAAAGGTCTCAGACAGAATTTTCTTAAATTAGCTATGCTTCAAGGTATAGCTATTTCCCTTCATTCTTCATCCACCAACTTATCTTTAACGATGTATGGCCCCTCCCAATTGGGGTCTAACTATCTTGTTGGATTTAAGTCCCCGATTTCGATTGGTGGCTTTAGCGCCAAATTTCGATCCATGACTTCGGTGTCTGGATTTTATTGCAGGCTTCAACGCATATTTCTAATCATTTTTTACTTCTTCGCCTTTTTCTTATCGGTAATGGCTTCAACGCCTGGTTTTATAATTAAAGGCTTCAACGCCGTATTTGTATGTAAAATAGCTTCGGCGCCAGGTTCTTACGATTTTGGGGCTTCAACGCTCTGGTCTTATAGTTTAAGGCTCAAGCGCCAATTTAAGGCTTCAAAGCCATATTTTTACGATTTAAGGCTTCAATGACAAATTTTATAGAGTTAGGCTTCAGTTCCCGCATCAAAATAATTTTTAGATTTTTAAGTTATTTCCAAAAGAATATCTAAGACTTCGAAAAACGGGCATTCACATCTCATTCTCGGTTAAAAGAAATTTTCCCACAGACAGGGCCAGTTGTTAGACTGAGAATCAGTCTTCAACAAAATAATATGAAAAACGTATGAAGACTCCAAGAGTTTGTTGTTCATACCTTTGAGAAAATTGCGAAGCTTGATTACAAGAATAGCTCCGTCCTTAAAGACACGGGCAAGATCTGCAAAACAAGACCGGAGGAAGGGTCAGGGGTCCTTCGGGAAGACACTCTAACGCTCAAGGTCAGCACATGTAGACTTAAGAGAATTGTGTAAAAAGAACAAGTGTTCGTTCTCTCTTGTGTGTGAAGCAAATGATGAGGTATATATAGTTAGGTATATGAAGGGTAAATCAGTTATATACCACATATGTACTAGATGTAAATAGTATGTGTAAATGAACCACGACCAATCATGGTTTACCACGTTATAATGGTTCCCGCTATGGTAGTTAGACGTTGTCGCTGCATATTTCTGTAACTCTGACATATGCCAAATACGGGACTGACACATGTCGGGCAGTACCAGAAACGTGACTATCATACTTGGCAGACCCCTATGATCAGACTCCTCAACGCAGATTCCAGAGATCACCGAGTGCAGAGGTGGGAAGAACTCATATCTCATCATCGGTACACTAACCAGAGTTGAAAGATCTTTAGATCTTTCTTTATCTTCTAAAGGTATCTTTCTTCAGTAATGAACTTCTTCTTCTCGTTGGGAATGTAATGCCACTATTATTCCCTATCAATAAATAATTCTATATAATTAATGACTTTTATTATACATATTTAATATATAAGAATAGTTCATAAATTCATAACAATGAATAATAATAAATAAAATGATGTCAAAGAGTTTTATAAAATATTTAATTACGTCTAATTTCAGAGGGGTAACCCTATAGTATACAATCTTCATTTGTTACTATTTCATATCTTAAAATTGAATCTCATTTGGAACCCCTTTATATATATCTGTAAAAGTTGCAAATGATTTATAAGGAACACCATAGGTCCGGTTTAGTTAATGGCATGATGACCTTTTGATTTTCACATCTAATTATTGCCGTATGGTGAAAGGGATATAATGACATGTTCTCATTAATATGTTTCTTTAATTTCTCCACTAATTTCAATCACCAATCATATTCACTTCGATAATAATTATTCTTAGCTTTACATTATAATGTGGTTGCTGGGTTTAAAAGTATTATTTATTATGCCCCCTTAAGTAATCCATATGTGAGATAGTGTCAAACACTGGGCAAAAAAAGTTATAATGTTATATTTATTCAAGTAAGAACTTGATAATCTTTTAAGTAGTAAGTTAATAAATTATTTTAACATTTTATTTTATTCTTGTCTACCACCTGCTCTTAACAAGTGCAGCAAGTTGTTTAGAATAGGGCCCATAAATATAGGGGCTTAAAATATTAAATTATTATATATTTAATAATTTTATTTTTATTTTTTAAAATCCTTTTTTCTTTAAAAAAATGTAAAAAAATGAAAATTATTTGTATATTTAACACGTTAGTTTTGGACACGAATATAAAAAAAAAAGTGACTTTTTGGTGTAAAGTGGTGGATCTCAATAAACTTCACTAACTTTTCAATGATAAAATGTTTCATTTTTTGAAAATAAGTCATTATTATTAAGACACAACAATATAATAAACATATCATGAATAATGAAACGGATGAAATTTTATTTTTAAGTAATACTCTCTCCGTCCATGAAACATGTTCTTAATTTGACCCGGTGCGAGTTTTAATGTAGTGCTTTTGAATTTAATGATATTATATAGTATTGAGTGGAATCATGGTCCCACGTGATATATTGTTTTAATTTGAGTTGTGTGTAGTTAGTAGATTTTGGGTCCCACTTAATGTATTATATTAAATCTAATTGTGTATAGAGAGTGTGCTGGGTCCACTTACTATAAATGAAAAATTTTAAGTAGGAAGAAGTTTTGTGGACGGACGAATATGACAAATTAGGAAGAAGTTTCGTGGACGGAAGTATTTTAATAAAATTTAAGAATCTAATTTTTTAATTTGTACATAGCCTCGGTATTGATGGAGACATGCCTAATGTCTGCAGTATATTTTTTAAAATTATAGTACATATACTACTGATATGTGAGTCTGGCTCAGGCAAGAATCAGGAAATAATCTGGTCGAGCTACGAAAATGTTTGTCCGTTCCAAAGTAATTAATATTTTTAATATAAGTATTGGAGGACAAATGTAATAATTTACTCAAACAATTGAAAATCCGATATGTTGTATTACATCTAAGTGGCCTAATTAATCAAACCTTTTTGAAACCCGCGATTTTTTATTGTATTTCAGCTGGTGGATAATTAAAGATGTAGAAGTTCTAAAGTGTCAAGTTAAAATGTCTGAAATTTCTTAATTAAAATATGCTTTAATTTCCTTAGTCCATTTTAAAATAAATAAATAAATAAAAAGGAAGGAAATGATATACAATGATGAATGATGCAGTTCGAAGACAGATGAAATTGTCTTTGTGTGCTCTCACAGTCGCTTACAAGCAAAGTAAAACTATGAGCGTAGTGGTTTGCATGTAGGAAAAAGGACATATATGATTTGTACGATTATTTATATGTGTGTGTTACGTCTCCTCCATTTAGATATGTCAATATGTTGGAAATTTGGGGGTTTACCCAATCAAATTCAAATTAAAGAGAGGTGGTTAGAATCAAATATTCATGATTTCAAAAGAAGTTTTAGTTTGAGTGGGTTAGATAAAAAAATAATTGGAATCCATATAGTTAGTTCAAAAATTGAATAAATTATTTTTATTAATCGAAGATACAAATAAAAATAAAAAATTTGTGAAGTATATGTTTAATTTTTAATACAAAAGCTGTACTAATGATGTACATCTTTTAATTAATCTTTTAATAAGAATAATTATGATATATTTTTATCACTATATATATATTTTATTTTATTTTATATGTGGTTTAAATCATAATTAAATTTAATTTATTATATGTTAATTATCTTGTTATATATATGTTACTATAAATATAGAATTATCAAATCATATAAGTGGAGCACAGCTCAAGAAATCTTAGTCACAAAGACCAACACAAAAATCACATGGCTATGGCGAGTCATTGAATTTCAAAACCATCAACAAATTAGTAAGAGAGAAGCTGGTTCATGGACTACCAGATCAAGTCTTCGACATAATTCATGTTTGTTATGCATGTCAAGCAGGGAAATAGACCATAGCGTCATTTCATAGCAAAGCTAGACATTCAACAAGTCGAATTTTGGAGCTCCTCCACATGGATCTATTTGGTCCAGTCACTCCTCTAAGCGTAAATAGTGGAAAATATACTCTTGCAATTATAGATGATTATTCTAGATTTACCTGGGTAGTTTTCTTGTTTAAGAAGAAAGAGACTTTGGAGAAGCTACCTGATCTGCTTACCAAACTTACAACTCAAAAGGAGACCAACATATGGTCAATTAGATCATATCGAGGAACATAATTTCTGAACCAGATGATTGACAACTATTGCTTCAAGATGGGACTAGTTCACCAGACCTCAGCTACTCGCACTCCATAATAGAATGGCGTTGTTGAACAATGCAACAGATCATTGAAGAAAGCAGCTAGGAGAATGCTCAATGAGACAAATTTACCGAAAAAGTTTTGGGCAGAAGTAGTCATCACAACTTGCTATATCCATAACAGATCAGTGGTCTCTACTCGTCAAGGAAAAACACCATACGAGCTATGTAATAACAATAAACCTCAAATTAAATATCTGCATGCACTTGGTTGTAAGTGGTACATCTACAACAACGAAAAATCTCAATTAAAAACTTTTGATAGCAAAACAGAGCCAAGAATATTTCTAGGATATTCAGATATCATCAAAGCATATCGAGTTTCTAATAAGAATAAATACCCTTGTTATGGAGGTAACACATCGTGTCGTGTTTGATGAATATGTTTATCTCCACAGGGACACAGATAATGACACAAGCACAGAATAAGCACCAAGACTAAGGGAGTTCCACATCCCAGATTGTGGATGATATTCTAAGATTGAGTCCCACATATGAAGAAGAAGAAGAAAAACATACTACTGAAGGTGAATGCTCATATCAAGGGGGAACTGATGATGTGTCTTTTGTTCCAGATAATACAAAACAAGAGAAGACAGCCCCAACCGTAGCATAAGGAGAGAAATCTTGAACATAAAATGCTGCTACAACATAACCTGTTGATCTGCAACCTACTGAAGATCTGTCACCCACAGATCCATCACCAGAGACAAAACAACAACATGAAAATCAAGAAGATCAAGATTCATTGGCAAATGACTTGGTTAAAATCAATCTAAATAGTGATTTTTTTATAAACCTTTCTCTATCCCTTCCACAGTTCATCTAGAATTCGAAGAATTAGATAATGAGACAGAACCTGAAGTATCTAAGGAAGAAATGAATCAACGAAGAAGGTGGATAGATGCTCATCCATCAGACCTCATTGTTGGGAACCCAAAAGCTAGAGTACGAACCAAAAGGATGTTGGGGTTTGTATACCTCAAAGCATGCTTTATACTTAGACGATGTATTAGACTTGTTTTCAATTCCATTTAATGAGAATAAATGTTTATATCATCGGGTTTTTATTTATTATCTTTATATATTGAATTCCAAACAAGTTCATTCACTACAATTGTAGATTGTGTGGTGGATCGATGATCACAAAAGGTAACACAGTTGGATCCTTTGTAGTATAAAGCTCACAGCCTAGATAGACTTGGACAGTCTAGTCGGTAAAGGCTGCGGTATCATTTGATGCGAGAGCTGACCTTAGCCCGCAAAATGATATCGGTATGTATAAACTTATACACATGCTTTGCGTATACATATTGAGAGGTTCTACAATGAGATAAGTTCTATGTGTTGTTGCTTAGAACGAGGTCTCGGAAATTAGTTATTTCTTAATCTCTGTGTCGATGGCATTAGTATAAGCGGTTGAATAGACGCTGCTTTGATTCATCTTTGCTTACGGGTTTTTCGTAACCTTAGATAGTGTTGTCTTGGGCAATAGTGATTGACTTAGCTAGAAGTACTCGATTGTCAGTCGTGAATCGTGTCTCGGTAACACGAGTTGATTAAATCCACGTGAGGCGTTCAAAAAGATTTATTGCATAAGAAACCTGACTATTTGGAATTTATTCCATATGTCATAATTAAGGTCTGAACCGGATCACTCACGAATAAATATATTAATTAATTATGAGTTGTCAGCGAACTCAATTAATTAATGGATTAAGATGAGTTCAATAATTAATGACAAAAGGGTTACATCCGTAATATGGATGGATTAAGATGAGTTCAATATTTATCCTATAGTGGAGTCTATAAATATTTATAATGGAATTACACTTTATTACATTTTCATAGAATAATTAATTTGAGAGTTAAATTAACTTAAAATATTATTTAATTTAAGTTTATTTTTGACCAAGCAATTAATTAAATTTAATTGAGTTAAAATGACTTGAAAATTAATTAAATTAAGTTATGGATTTGACTTGGTCAAATTATTTTTGAATTATTCAAAATTGAAATTTGAATAATAGATGGAATTGTGGAGAGATATAAGTAGAGGACAAGTGTTGGCCTAAAACTCTCTTATCCCTAACCTAGTTTTTTCGGCCATTGAGAGATTCATCTCTCATAATTTTCGAAAATTAGGTTATTTCACACTCTAATTTTCGTTCTTGTTCTCTTAAAGATTTGATATTTTATTGCTCACACAATATTCAAATCATAGATTGGTAATATATTAGATGTTTCCGAGGTGGGATCGAATAAGATCAATAGAAGATTCCATCGGTGTGGATTGCGGTTCGTTGCTAATGAATCAGTTCGTTTCTCCGCAAGAGAAGGATCAGCAAAGGAGAAGGTATAACAATTTAATTCCACATTTATTTTCTCCTTCGTGGTATTAAATGTCAATAATTAATTATTTATGCAATTTATTAAACATGTGGATCCTGCGCATTTATGAGCCCCTCAAATGAGTTCCATCAAAGGATGCACAGATTGCTTAGTTGCTATATCTCCCACACAGAACCATGAGACATAAATGAAGCTCTCGGGGATTTTGATTGGACACAGACCATGCAAGAAGAACTCAACGAGTTCTAGAGGAATTAAGTTTGGTACCTGGTAGATCATCAGTCACGTCAAGGAGTAATCTTTGTCAAGAGCATTGTACGAGACACTGTCTACATTTCTGCTGAAATCTGGCTAAAAACGAGGTTCTGTAGATAAGTTGATGTTCACAATCAAAGTTAAAAACCACATACTCATTGTGCAGATCTATGTTGAGACAACATATTTGGGTCCAAATCTCCATACTTGTGTGGTAAATTTGCAGACTTAATGAAACATAAATATAAAATGTCTATGATGAGTGAAATGAATTTTTTTAGGACTACAAGTTAAGCAATCACGAAGGCATTTTCATTAATCAAAGCAAGTATGTGAAAGAGCTTATTGAAAAGTTTGGAGTCAAAGACAACAAACCTGTCAAGATTCCAATGCAGACCAATGACCAGAGTTGCCCAGACACAGATAGAAAACCAGCCAACATGACTCAGTACTGGGGTATCATTGGTTCTCTACTTTATCTTACAGCTAGTGGTCCGGACATTACTTTTTCAGTTGTAGTTTGTGCTGGATACCAAACCAATCCAAAGGAATCGCATATCGAAGCTGCTAAAAGGATTCTTCATTATCTCAAAGGAACTACTAATCTAGGTTTGTGGTATCTTTGTGATGATAATTTTGCACTAACTGGATACTCAGATGCAGATTATGCAAGTTGCAAACTAGACAGAAAGTCCTCATCTGGAACTTGATAATGTATTGGGAACAAGTTAATTTCTTGGTTTTCCAAGAAACGGACATATGTCGCAACCTCAACTACAGAAGTTGAGTATATGGATGCTGACAGCTACTATGCACAGATTCTATGGGTAAAAAAAACAACTAAAAGACTACGAAGTACATGTACGGAACGTGCCAATCTATTGTGACAACTCAAGTGAAATTGCAATCACACAGAATCCCATTCTCCACACCAGATACAAGCATGTAGATGTGAGGCATCACTTCATCAGAGACCATGTGGAGAAAAAGAACGTGAACGTCTTGAAGATCCACACGGATGTACAAAGAGCTTATCTGTTAACAAAAGCACTGGTACAAGATATATTTAACATGCTCTGTGAAAAGTTATGACGACTTATAAGTCTAGAATAGGAGAAGATCTTGTGAACAGATCGTGTTAAGCAGATCTTGGAACACAAATTATGTTACATACATGTATGTAACAAAATTAGAGACTACACAGATCGTGATACAAAGATCGCCGAGCACAAATCTAATTATACACAGAACACACAACATCTAAACAACAACCAGTCAACTAAGTGTGAAGCAAATGACGCTCCAAGCACAAAAAGTCTACAATGGATAGCAGAACAGAAAATGATAACATAACACATATGATGATCCAATCACTGAAGATAACCTTATCACAAATCATCACATAATCTATTCAAATAACTTGACCTGTACATTTATTGCACTTGGCATTTATTAAGGGGAAACCAAAGAATCAGTATCATTCTCTGCGCCTAATCATATGCCTTATTTAATTTCATATTTATGAGTCAAAGTATTATGTTATTTAATTATGATGTCAACCTATGTAGAATGAAGAGGTGAAATGACAAGCAGTAAAAATAATACTTACCATTTGTCAGAATTTAAAAGCGGATCGAGGCAAACAATCAATTCTTGTTACACTGCTTAAACCCAATCGAAAGTGGGGAAACTCACACACTACCACGTCGGATACGAAATGGGACACAACTATACTAGGCGGGAATTCGTAAAATCAGGGAGTGATCAAGACCGTTCAAATTAAATTTACTTTTTATCTGTGATCTCAACCGTTAAACTAAATGCTATATACCTTAATTTCTACGTAGTTTCATCCATACGCATTCAAACACTTGTATCTTTTTCGTATCACTTCTTATTTACTTCATTATCTCTGCCTCTGAACTTTTCCAAAATAATCGCTCAAGCATTTCTTAGTCAGACATCTCATATTTTCAATGGCTTCAACTTCTGGAAACCAATCTTCATCTGAAACCACAACCTCAACCTATATTCCTGCTATTCAAATGACTCAAATCTTTAAAGATAGGTTAACTTACGGAAATTATGTTTTGTTAGAGTCTTATGGTTTCGAAGTAGCCTAATGTTTGACATGATCAAAAAATGCAAAGGTTTTTGTCTTGATTGTTTGGAATGCTTATCAGATATGCATGTTCTTCATATGTTTTTTTTGGTTCATGCTTTTCAGTATGACTAGATGTTTATGTTTAGGAAACATGCTTCATGATTAATGTATCTTTTGCTTTCCTATCATATATTATCTGCAAGATATATATTTTCTTTTCTAGTAGCGTTTAGGATTTCTGGAAATATGAACCCGACTTACATAACTCTCTCTATTTTAGGGTTATACAGAATGCTCACCAGAACACCAACACAGCAGCTCCCTGGGCAAATTGTCTTAGTTTATCTCAATTTCGAGGTAATCGATGACGTACCTTCCATCTGCCTCAGAACATAACCAAACAATGAGGAGGACTTGGTTCGTTCTATCTACGACATGATTCTTAAGGCGTATGACATAAAGAACTTTGAGGGAATCAACATCTTCACCATTCTAGGTAGTCAGCGAGCAGATCGCGGTCATCCTGTTTCAATGGGAGAACAAGATGTTCAACAATACTTGATCCAGTACACAGACTACTGATCGATTTTATCCAGTAGGCGTTATTTAATCTTTTTTTGATCGTCTAAACTCGTATATTACTTGTCTTTATTCTTGTAGTTTTCCCATTTTCCATGATGTTTCGGGCTCGATTTATGCTTTATTTTATGTTTCAGAATCACGAGCTCAAACAAGCGTTAAAGTTGGAAACGGGAAGAGAAAAGATTAAGAAATGATGAGAGAATGATGAGGAGAGTCGAGAGCACAAGTCAGCGGTCGCATAGCCCTAGGAGAACGCTTACTAAGCGGTGTATCCCGGACGGAGCCAACGCGCGAGCCAACACGAGCTAGGGTCAGCGACCTTTGGCCACTCAGTGGCCGCTATTTAGTTAGAACGTACAAATTTCGGGACGAAATTTTTATTTAGAAGGGAAGAATGTAATAGTCCGTAAAATTTTCCTGTTAATTTTTGTGTATCAGAAATCTGCTCGAGAAAATTTCGTAATAAAGTTTAAAAATATCGATCACCTAATCGATATTAGTAAGTATTAATTGTGCAGATTGTACTTGTCTTAGTAATAATAGAAATATGCGAATTTTTTTGGTTAATGAAGTTACTCAAAAGACGAAACGAATTAATTTTCTAGTTTAAGTTCGATGAGATAATTAAAATAAACTTATGCAAGACAAGACAAATGCTTTATGGGTTAATTGAGGCATTATAATTTCGTTGTGAGATGTGATTAATTTACTAAATTTTGTCAACTTAGTTAAGAGTGATTATTTGATTAAGGTTTTGGAGAGATAGAGAATGGATAATTAGAATTTCCGATTTACCTTATTAAGAGATTTATCACTTATGTGTAGTGAGTGAAGAAAACATGTGTTATGAACATAGTACACAACTTTCTTTTAAACAAAGAACCACACACACACGTAATATATACTCCTTGCTTTGAGTTAGGCATTGAAGCAAAGAAAGGATTATTGAATTAATGATATTTGATAATTGAGATTTATTTCAATTAAATTCCAGAAGGGATTAAGTTTTAAGAGCTTTTGTGTACTGATGAGGCGATACCCATGTATGTAAACTTGTATAAGTAGTTAGTAGTATAGTAGGTGGTCTCTTATTAATAGAAAAATAATTGTAGAACTTGTACATGCTTTAATTCAATAGAGGAAATAAAATAGGCATATAGGCCTATAGTTATGTTACGAGAAAGAAATAAGGCAGTGGAAGTAAGTTCAGCCTGCCATGAAGGCACTGCAAGTGTAAAATAGGACTGTGTTGGCAGAAATATACATAAGATACAATAGATATTTACCCTATACATAGAAAGGTGTTAATAGGGATGCAACCTATATGTAGTAAACAATGGAAGGGAGTTAAGGGGTGAACAAATCTGTCCAAATAGATCTTGTAGTAGATACTGCAAATCTGGGAATAAATGACCTATCTAGAAATAAATTAACATGACAAGAAAATAGAAAGGAAGAAGTTGATGCAGTCTGCGAGGAAAGGGTGCCTACACCCTCCCAAATTCCTCCATTCATCTATGCACCTGTTAGAAGAAAGAGAAGATCTTATATTAAACTCATAGCACCCCAAAGTCAAGATTTCAGAGACAAGACATGTTAAGGGAGTAGTAAGTGAGAAAACTTTAAGTTTGCACTCAAGTGTCTCTGCATGCATAACATAGAATACACTTAAACCCTTCTATATAACAACCACAGGCTCTTCCCTTATACGCTTTAGAAATCAGCCCCACCACCATCCCCCACTTAGCATATTCAGAGAAGCTTACATCTACCAGGAGCCATCCCAACTCAGAAACTTGAGAAGTCACCGAGGTAAATCAGGATCTTAACCTCCAGTTTTAATACTCTTTTATATTAGTTAAAAATCTTCTTTAAAACTGAGACTTGTTAGAAATAAAACATACATCATGCTACCTCCAAAAGTCTTCAGAACTTCCTACTTTTAACTATGCTTTAGAAGTCTTAAAACTGAATTTAGGTAGATTATAGACTATATTTTGTTCAATCACCTTAGAACTCTAGTATAAAATGAACATACACAGAACTTGCACAGAACAGGGCTGCAGTTTCAGAACATAGAAGAGAACTTAGGCCTAGTCAGAATATATATGTTACAACTTAGAACATAAGAGGCAAGCAGTAAATACATAAGGAACTTAGAGTATTAGCTCATGCTGTTTGAAACCCAAAACATAAACTCATTTTCTGATTTTACAACCACTTCAGAAGTTAAGAAATGTCAGGAACATACAAGTGTATTTTTGTTTTGTTCACTTCTTACTTTATACATGCTTAAGACCCTCTAATAGTGTTATGCCAGAACTTAAGGAATACCTAGCTTATAACTCACTGAAATCCTTTCAATCTTTAGGTTAGAAGCCACTATTAACATAAAAGCATGAATTGTTTTACCTAAAGACTATCATCGTAAAATCACATAATAAAAGCCATTAGAAAAAGGAAAACCCTTTGAGCACATTGACTGAAAACTAAACTACTACCTTAGAAGTCCTCGGCTGGAGGAGTAACAGCAGAACGTGATGAAACTCCCAACTTGCTGTTAACCCCATCTCTGAACCCAATCCACTTTGACCCTAAATCAGAAACTTGGGTTTAAATTTTAAAAACATTTAGAAATAGAATCTGGTTAATTTCAATAAGAAACAGGAAGGTGTAAATGTTAAAACCTCATACCTGTAAACCCAATCACCGGAGCGTCAAATCCGAAGGACTTCCCCAGCCACGAACAGAGAGGATCTTCACCCTAGTCGTAACCCTCCCCCAGCCAAAAGCAGAATAAAAAAAAAAAGAAACCATTAAGCCATGAGAAACCAAATTCTAAGAAATTAAATTAAACTGTATTACCTTCTTAACCATAAAACGAACAGAGACCAACATTAATGAAAATAACTAGAGAAAGGGGATAATTTTGAAATTTCTCCAAATTCTAGGAAATTGTCCAACCTTAAAAACCTATCCTAATCAGAGAAGAGCTAAGAACATGCAGAAGTTTTAATGGTGAAATTCGAAGTATTGACTTAACCTCAAAAGAAATTGCTGTTGTCCCATAACGAAGAACTGTCGGGAGGGAGAGCGCGAGTGATGGAGAAGAGAATCGGAGGGTTTACATGAGAAGGCACCGCTGGAGAGAAAGGAGGAATCGAGAGGGAGAGGGAACTGAGGAAGGGGAGTGATCGGGGGTGTGGAAAACAACACTTATCTAGGGTTAAAGGAAAATTGAGGGTTTGATGAGGAAGATGGGTCGAGAGTTAATAGAGTGGGCCATTTGGGTGAAATAATAGAGTGAGCCATTTGGGTGAATGTAGAGTGGGCCGGTTATGTATTAATTAGAGTGGGCCGAATTGAAGAATTGTCTCATGGGCCGAAATTGAATTCTTAACGGGCAGAAAGACATAATAATAGATTGGGCTCGTTTTTAATTTAGTAATGGGCCCAGTTTTTGAGTTTTGAGAATGGCTTTAGTTTTCCTTAATTTTTGGATTTAATTAGTAATTAAAGAGTTTGGATATAAATAGTTAGATTTAATCCCATAATTTAGATCGATTAAATTATGAAGTTAGAAGTAATATTTTATTGGTTTTAGAAATCGTTAAGCACTCGAATACTAATCGAGTGAAGAGATTAGATGATTAATGAAATAATATAATATTATTTCATTTTTAGATAAAATAAATTATATACTCACGATGAGTATTTTCCTCTTAATTACAATTAAAGTCCGGCGAAAGAGAAGTCCAATCGACCTACACCAGATTATCGTTAGACGAAGAAGCAGTTCAGGTAGGCTTTCTTTTACAAATAAAATCGCATGCATTGTACCAAAGTATGATTTTCGTTTAGAATGCTTTAGAATTTGAAATGTTATGAAGTATTGCATTGTCGAAAATTTTATATTTTTGTATGATGTGTATCTATTGAAATTAATCGATTTCGGACCTTTAAAGATTTATATCTTTTAAGGTTAGTGTACACCAGAACTGTGAGTCATCTTAGCGGGTAGGCCGGTTCAGTGTTCACGGAAAGTGACCACTTTCCCGACACACAGAATTACAGATATGTATGATTACTCCAGAACTTAGACTGCGCAGTCGAACTTTTAAGATCACAAGAATTTTAGTGAACATAGGTTCTTTAGTGACAAAATCCATATGTTGCACTGTTTACGGCAATGGAAAATATATCAGTATGAATGTGATTTCGGCATGTGTTTACTGAGTACTTTCGTACTCAGCCCTGCATATATTTATAAATGTGCAGGTTAAGTCGTGATGACGAAGTGGAAGGCTCAGCAGTGGTTTTTTTGTCAAACTCCAATGCTTTACTCTCGGTGATTTATATGTCATCATACATGTAAATCTATATATTGATCCAGTTTCTGCTGCCAGACTTTTGTTTTAGAACCAGAAACTTATTAGCTATCTATTTTGCCTTCGAACTATGTATTTCAGACTCGTGCTCGTTTTTCGTAATTCTAGATGTTGTTATAATCACTATTTCTGAGGTGTTTTCCGATCCTCATTCAAGTAAACACCTTCGTTTCATTTCATTACCCGTATTTTATATTCAAGTCATGTTTTCCTCGATTTTACTTAGAGAAGTGAAATGGGGTCGTGATAGCTGACCCTCCTTTTCGTCTATAAATAGTTGACGCGTTACTCATTCGAGATAGACCTTTTTCCCAATTCTTTGCACTTATATTCCGAGTACCTCTCGACTCATTATTCTAGGGTCGAGATTTATGATTCTTAGTTAGTCTTTTTTGGCTTTTGTATTCGATTCCAAAAGGTAGCCATTGCAACATTCTAGTTCGTTATTTTTTCCGTTTATCATTGTTGATTCAAGTTCATTCTAGTTAATTTTCTATAATTGTAGAATGTATGGTGGATCGATACTCAAAGAATGTAACACAGTCGACTCCTTTGTATAATAAAGTTCACAGCCTAGACAGATTTGGAAAGTCTAGTCAGGAAAAGATACGGTATCATTACGATGTGGTTGCGCATGTCTACCATATGTATATTGTATGGTTTCACAATGAGATAAGTTATGTGAGCTGATACTAGGAACAATGTTTCATAAATACCTTATTTCTTAATATGTGATGAAGACATTAGTATATGCGGATGATTATGCACTACTTTGATTCACTTGTTCTTGCGGGTTGTTCGCAACCCTATATAGTAATATTTTGAGTATTGGTGATTGGTTTAGCGACAAGTACTCGACTTTTGTCACATGGAATCGCGTCTCAGCAAAGTTTAACTAAATTATATTCAAGTGAGGTGTTCAGAAATGTTAATTATATAATCAACCCAACCTGATGAAATTTATCCATTGTAATTTCATTTTTGGAAGTCTGGTTTATGGCCAGAGTTGTAATCACACGGGGGTTGACCGTGTTAGATTTAACAATTTTTTTGTATTTCCGTGTTAATCATGTAAATAATTGGAGGTGAAATGAAACCAAAAAAATGATGGTAACAAATAGAGGCCAGATCTGGATCCACGGAGCCCCCAAGCAGCGTCGCGCAGGCATAGGCACAGGCAAGACGAGCGCGCGGACTAGTGATAACGCGACAACAAGCAACGCAGTGCTCGGGGTCGGATTCAAGCATGTAATTGTGCATGACGTGCGGGGCAGCACGTGAATATGCTTAGCAGTCGTAGGGCCACCTCACCCTAGGCATGTTTTGAGCTCGACAAGGATGGGCCAGGCGTTGGGTGTTTAGTGTGTTTTTGTTGCGTTTTAACTCGTTGTGTTGTTGTGTCTATGTCTTTGTTTTTATGTTTTTCGTATTGTTTTAGTTCATTTTTACGCCGGTTCTTGTTTTGTAGTGTATGATACAAGGTGGAGTGAAAGATAATGGAATTGAGCTAGGAGTAGTGCGGAAGAGGTCGTTGGTGCAGAGCCAAAGGAGGAAGAGGAGAGACAAGGAAGCTGACTGGCACGGGATGGAATCGAGCACAAGGAAGTTGACTGTGCAACCAGCGATCGCTGGGAATGCAGCTGCAGAGAACGGCAGAAAGCAGAAGCCAGCGGCCGCTGGCTCTGCAGATATTGTGCGTCAGAATGGCATAGCCAGCGACCGCTAGCTTCCCAGCGGCCGCTGGCTGGCAGTTGCTGGCATGTTTAAATCATCCTTTTGGGCGTCATTTCCTCTCTCTCTCTCACAACCTATGTAACATAGATAGAACCTCTTCAGCACACTTTTTACCGCTTTCTTAGTTTAGGATGTTGTGAATTCCGATGGATAGAAGTGGAATCCGAGTTTGGATCCTTACGTTTCAAGTAGTAAGCTTCCTTTCTATGGTTTCTGTTTGTGATTTTATCATGTATATCATGCTTGGTTAGATCCTTACTATGATTGAGTGTTTATATTCTCATTTGATGTTTATTTGATCTATGCCCTTGATTAACTTGTTTTGTATGGAATTTAGTGCTTGATCACCATTAAATTCATATGTTTATGTTAAGTAGATTGATCATTTTGCTTGACATGAGACCTAGGGTTAATCAACATAATTCTTAACCGAAAACGTACAGAATAATAATTTATATGAGATTAAGCAATTACTAGAGGTGTGAACTATATACGAAAGGAAAGATCACGGCTTAGTGCATTAATACGAAAATAATTTACTAAGAAACCTTTTGTGTTCCTAATCGAGTATGAATGCTTGATCAATTAGACATTGAATAGGAGTTGAGCATCTTATCCTAAAGCTTCAATCTGTTGGGATTCGTTTAGCTACTTTTAATATTTATTTCTTTATTGTTACATCTTATGGTCATAGTATGTTTGGAATTTTTGTTTTCTTGTTTTAATAACACTTAGGATTATAGCCGCCTTGTTAAGCTTTCCATCGAGATCCGACCGGGGTTAGCTTGCTACATGCAATCGACCTCATAATAATTTGCGAGAACCTAGAGTACACACTTTAGGCTAAAAAAATTTGGCGCCGTTTCCGGGGAGAGCTTTAGGCATTTTTGATTCTGAGTGCTATTTGTGTTGTTCGTTATTTCTATTTTTTTTTCTTGTCATGTGTTGTTTCATATTTTCTTGTCCGTTTGTTATTATTTTTCGTTAGGTGTTTTCTTTATTATTTTTCTTGTTTCGTGGGTGTTATGCTTTGGTTTTTGTTGTTTTGTTGTGCAGGTATTCGACTTAGGGAATTACTCGGTTTCCAATCAAAGTAATTCACATAAGAGAATGTCATGTCGAGCTCGAGACATTAAAAGAGCATTGCATTTGTTTTTATTTATGTTCTTTTGTTATTTCCGTTTTAGTATTTATTCCTTTGTATAATAAATAAATAGTGTACTAACGACCTTAAGTCACAGGTTAACACAGTCTTCTCAATCATCCCCTACTTCATCTGCATTTCGACTATCAGGATCCAAAGGATCCGGCGTATTGGTACAATTCTAGGAGTCCCTTGATTTCTAGGCTTGTTGCCGGTTTGTTATGTTGTCAGGGAAGTTCCTTTATCCTTTCTCTTTCACTCCTTACTACGAGGGCGTAGTATGATTTAAGTGTGGGGGGTTTGGTTACTTTCTCGCATGTCTCTATTATTTTTAGTGTTTTTATGTTGGCTTGTTTGTGTTTGTTTGTTGTTATTCCCCAAATTTGATCATGGATTGTCTACTTGCTTATTCAATACCCTTTTGTTGATATATATTGATGGTTGATATGTGAGCCCGTATGTGGTATGTATAGGTGGTATATTAGCTAGGTTCGATTGTGATTGGGCTAGGTTGTATGGTTAAGATGACATGTGGGGCATGTTGCTTTTATTAGTCGTATACATAGTGGTCATGATTTGGATTATGAGTGGCTACTCCTTATTGTTTATAGGTTCGTTTTCCCTTGGATAGTAAAAAAAAGAATAAACGCTAGAAGGGCGTCAATAAAAAAAAAAGATAACAACGCTAGAAGGGTGTTAATAAAGGGGGAATTGAACATATGAACGATAGGGAGATGTGAGATGAGTGTACATCGTGACCATATGTGTGTTGATGAACTTAGTAATGGGCAACATTACATCTTGATTGAGTGACCGAATACAATTAGAATTGAGTCTAGTCTAATTTAGGTTTGAAGATGTGAATGATGGTTGGGCTTATATGTTGATTATTTATATATGTTGATGCTTGGTTGTTGGACTTTGCTTGAGGACAAGCAAATGATTAAGTGTGGGGGAGTTGTTTAGTGTGTTTTTATTGCGTTTTAACTCATTGTGTTGTTGTGTCTATGTCTTTGTTTTTATGTTTTTCGTATTGTTTTAGTTCGTTTTTACGCCGGTTCTTGTTTTGTAGTGTATGATGCAAGGTGGAGTGAAAGATGATGGAGCTAGGAGTAGTGCGGAAGAGGTCGTTGGTGCAGAGCCAAACAAGGAAAAGGCGAGACAAGCATGGCACGGGATGGAATCGAGCACAAGGAAGCTGACCGTGCAGCTAGCGATCGCTGGGATGGGAATGCAGCTGCAAAGAACGGCAGAAAGCAGAGGCCAGCGACCGATGGCTTCCCAGCGGCCGCTGGCTCTGCAGATATTGTGCGTCAGAAAGGCATAGCCAGCGACCGCTGGCTGGCAGTTGCAGGCGTGTTTAAATCATCCTTTTGAGCGTAATTCCTCTCTCGCTCTCTCTCTCTCACCACCTATGTAACATAGATAGAACCTCTTGAACACACTTTTTACCGCTTTCTTAGTTTAGGATGTTGTGAATTCCGATGGATTGAAGTGGAATCCGAGTTTGGATCCTTACGTTTCAAGTAGTAAGCTTCCTATCTATGGTTTCCGTTTGTGATTCTATCATGTATATCATGCTTGGTTAGATCCTTACTAGGATTGGGTGTTTATATTCTCATTTGATGTTTATTTGATCTATGCCCTTGATTAACTTGTTTTGTATGGAATTTAGTGCTTGATCACCATTAAATTCATATGTTTATGTTAAGTAGATTGATCATTTTGCTTGACATGAGACATAGGGTTAATCAACATAATTCTTAACCGGAAACGTACAGAATAATAATTTATATGAGATTAAGCAATTACTAGAGTTGTGAAATATATACGAAAGTAAAGATCACGGCTTAGTGCATTAATACGAAAATAATTTGCTAAGAAACCTTTTGTGTTCCTAATCGAGTATGAATGCTTGATCAATTAGACATTGAATAGGAGTTGAGCATCTTATCCTAAAGCTTCAATCTGTTGGGATTCGTTTAGCTGCTTTTAATATTTATTTCTTTATTGTTACATCTTATGGTCATAGTATGTTTGGAATTTTTGTTTTCTTGTTTTAATAACACTTAGGATTAGAGCCGCCTTGTTAAGCTTTCCATCGAGATCCAACCGGGGTTAGCTTGCTACATGCAATCGACCTCGAAATAATTTGCGAGAACCTAGAGTACACACTTTTTGGCTAAACATTGCGAGAACCTAGATGAAATATCTTCCTACTCATTGCTTAAATACTAAAGTTATGGAGGAATAGCTAGAACTACTGGGTTTACAAAGTGTATCAAAAGATACAGTATAGTTCTATGAGGTTCTAAGCTTAAAGACACGAAAGATAGAAGCTTAGAACTAGGTTTCCATATTGTTTTAGAAATCTTCTGGGTTGAAGAGCTTGAGAATTTTTTAAGTTCGAACGCTTCATTCGTCAATGGCGATTAATGATTTCTATAGAGTTTTAGCTTGAATTTCCTGTAAGAAACTCTGAAGGATGGTATGGAGTATTGATAATCCCAGCATTTGAAAACATCATTTAAATAGAGGACCAAGTCGTTAGTCATTTGTACTCCTTTGCCATTAATGCATCTTTGATGACATTTTTAAAAATCATCATTTCCTCTAAGGTGAATTTGCATTACTAGATTGGTATGTGAAAATGACGCTAATGTGATACCTCATAACATATAGGCAGATGATCCATTTAAGCAGATCAAAAGTTTTTCTCACATTGGCTCGGGTCATTGTAAGAACATGATGTACATAGATCTTTCCACTTTATATGTGTATGTACATTTCATCTCCTTGATCTGTGTATTCATATATTTGAAGAATCTATTTTATTTTCTACATATGATCTTATAGTAAACATCATCATTGATCTTTTCTTTACATTGTGATCACTATTTCTAACCAGTCTAATATGAAAATAGATTCTTATAGTACAAATCGTAAACTTGATATGTCCCTTACAAATTGATCTCTCTTTTTCTACACTTAGAAAAATAACACGAGTTATATTCTAAGTTGATCTATATAGAACAGATTGTTAACTCGATTATGTATTCTTTATATTGAAGATCAACTATAACTAATGTATCGTACTAATGATCTATACTCTAATTCGGTAAGAGCAGATAATGAAAGCTAAGTATATTTCGATAAACATCATCAAAATTATTTCAAGAGGTTCTCAATGTTATACTCATCACATATAATAACAATCGGTCACTAGCTCTATAGTAAAATTTCGTTAGAATATCACCCACGTGATATACGAACTATAGGTGGGTCATATGTTAGAAGTCTTCAAAGGTTTTGCTTTCCTTGGTGCTTCAAACGGTGGAGATTCAGATGGGGAACCGTTGTTCGTGATTCAGTTGGTGGAGATTCAGATTACATACATCAATATTAGTATGGTTACTATGATGAAATGTATGAATTTTGAATCCAATGGATCATGTGTATGATTCATTTTCCGCATTAATATTTCATCGTATTTGATGCATGAATTACATTTTTTTATTTGCGTATTTAGAATTACATATATTATTTGATCAAGTTCGTATATTCTAAGATCGATGGGAGTTCTAGCCATCTACTTCAAAATCAAAGTAATTGTTTTGGAGAAGGTAATATATTTGAATTTGTATGAGCCTAATTACGGTTTGTTTTTCCGCATATTATATCTCGTGTGTAAATTAGAATTGCATATTTTATTTGAAATATTGAACCTATGAGATCATGTGCAAAGGTGAGTCCGTTCAATGGGTTCCATCATATAATTCATAAAATATCATAATATATTATATATGACTAAATTAACGATATTATGATATCACAATTAATTATAGTTAGTTATATTACTAATATAGATAGATAATTATTATATTACATTATAGTACTTGTCTAATATTACTTAGATATATAACGACATAATATTAACATAGTATATTTAATTTTATATAATTATTTAATATATGTTAATAGCTCTAGAAGTTATAGAAAATTAGTTTAGTAATAAGAATTATGGTGATAATTATATAGACATATATAGAAGTGATCATAGTTATTGTGTTACAGTTAGAACCAATTCAATACGTTTTAGCTTCGAACCGTTAATTTATATTTAAAAACCGCATGTTCAGGTTTAGAATCGACGGTTCTTTTGGAAACATCTCAAAAAATATATAATCCTAATTTACACATTAAAATGTAATTTTATATATTATAAATAATTATTATATATATTATAATAGATAAAATTTAATTATGGATTTAAAATATCTAAAAATATTGAGGAATCGACTACGATTCCGGGGGTTATGATTATTTTGAACACCTCTAAATCTATATGCAAATGATTTAATTTGATAATTATGATAATATAATTACGGTCATAAAATGATGATCTACTTTGGTATCGTTTTTTAGATGATTAACAATTATTTGAAAAATTATTATTTTGGTAACTGACTATCTGACACTAGTGATTCATCTTTGAAATTATGCTATTATTGGAAAACAATACTTTCTCTATATCATTATTCTTGACTCCAAAAGTTGATAAAACACTCATATTTTTAGTCTAATGTGGCCAAGATTAATGAGACGAATGAAGTAGTATGTTGTTATATATATTATGTTGGGTCCCGGGAAGAGCAGGTGTGGTGTATGGGGGAGGGAATACACCACACTCCAACTTTTTGCACAACTTCTTGAACAGCAAGTCGACATACACAGGCTTTGTCTAGAACATGTCGACTAGGAAGGATAGCAGGTTAACTCTTCTAATGTAGAGCGATTGAACTTCTCAAGGAACTCTCGACACAGACAGAGTGATGATATGTACACTAAACAGCTAGGCAATGTTAATAAGATCGTCTGCGGAAGCTGTGTGAACTTTTGGTTGCTCTTATATTTAGAAAATATTTATTTTATTATCGTGTGTTATTTAATGCAGGTTGATTAACAAATTGCACAACTCATTGTTTGTGAATATTTCGCTAGTGAAGTAAGTAAACAATTAATAAAAATAAAACAATGTAGAATATAAAAAACACATAATATTTAACATGGTTTGGAAAACTCCATACTTCCACGATCGATCAAAACTAGATTGATGAAACTCTTAACCTTGTATTCCGCGCTTATTTACACTCGTTGAGTGCGAGCTCAATATCGTTTATTTACACTCATTGAGTACGAGGTTACACCTCTTTTATTTATACCCGCAGAGCACTGGATCTGGTTTGAATTTACAAAGTCGTCTTCCTCCTTGTTACTCTTTTACAGAGCATGAAGCTTTTATGGTTAAGACTAAAATCTAATGTATAGTTCTAGTGGGTTTGTCTCTAAATGTGGTCATTTCTCTCTCTAATATAATACTAAGAATATATATAAATTCTAATCGAGTATTAATTTAAGCTCTAAATCTTTGGTGAGAATTTTGCAGCATTAAGGCTCTTTTCTGAATTTCTTTCATCCAATATTTCTAAAGAAGGGAATGAAGTATTTATAAACCAATTAGAAAATAAAGTCGTTGCAGCATTTAATAATTGCTTTGACTATAGATATGACCGTTGAATACTGACAATACTTCTAGTCGTTGGAGTTTTTTATACATGTCTCTAACTTGGCACATGACAGATGAGAAGTGACCCATTTAGGCAGACCGTTAGCTTCTTCCAATCTGTGTTATGGGTTCTCACGTAATGATCTACTCTCATTGCAGGTCATTTTCTCCATCTTGGTCTATCCACCTCGATCTGTCCTCTTCTCGATCTGTCAAGTGTGTTGCCCTACTCTAATTGATCTGATCACCAGAGAGTTGTTCTGTTAAAGTCTCATATGCGTGAGCAGCTCACTGGTCTGCTGGTCTGTTGAGCTTGCCTCTTGGGCTATAAACATGATGCTCTAAACTCTAAGTCTAGATAGACCAGGTAAGTCTTACGAAGAGATGGTTACATCGATCTATTTTGACAATTTTATTTAACCTGTTGTAAACACAAAATTGATCTTATGAATAGATCTTTAACCTAATTTGTCCTTTGAACACAAACTAAATAAGATCAAGCTTTATTGACTATGTTATCATATTATTAACGTATCATTACAAGTTACATAATCTACTATTAACAACACATCTGACTCATATACACGCAATCTGTCTTTCATTGATATGTCTGTACACTTAGTCATTCAGTAAAGTCTAAAACATATAATGGTTTCGCATCATAAAATATATAAACAATAATTTCTAAAATCATCAAAAGATTCCTACCAATTGCCCCATTTTAATGATGCCAAAACAATCACAATAAAATCAATCACAATTTAGTACAGATGCTGAAACCACTTATCTTGTTAACTGGACATGAGCTGGTTTGTTGGTTTGCTTCCCCCTTTTTCATATGTTTCTCATTTTTTAGATTTGCTAATATCTTTCCTCCTTAATGATATGCCATTAATATCTTTCCCCTCATTTCGGCATTATCAAAAAGATCATCAAAAAGGTTCCAACTAAGGAAGACCTGCTTGATTTCCCCTTTTATCGGTAGCTAATCTGTCCAGCTTGATATTCGTCGTTGGATATTTTTCAACTTCAAACTCGAATTTTATTTTAAAGAAACTTTTCCGAAGCAAAACGGGAGACAGTCAAAACTCATCGCTTTGATATGAGCTATAGGCTTCTGGAACGCAATTCCATTGTCTGTTAGCTCAAATCTACAGTTCTTTGACATAGATCATCGATATGTGATTTGCGAACTGCATCAAAACTTGACGAACTGATCCTCCATTCTGATATACCCTTCTCAAGTATGCTCTCGGTAGCATTGATGGTCTGCTATTTATTGCTCCACATGGTCTGTTCCCCCTAGATGTGTAATCATCTCCTTGAGCTTGATAACAATTGTTGCAAATCTGAATCTTTAATCCATTGGTATCTCGTTGTTGACCTCTTAATGTAATACCAGATGATCAGCCTGATACCACGTGTTGGTTTGTCATATATGTAACGCCCCGCAGGATGGGGCTACACGGAATTGGGATTCAATGTGATATAACTGAGAAATGTTTCAAGAAGACAAATAATGATATGACAATTGAGGAAGAAAAGAGAACTAAAATAGTTTGGACACACTGGATACGACACGAGTCCAATGTATGGGACATTGAACCGTATATATTCATGTAAATGAGGTGAAAAGTAGAAAGTAATATATTGACGATCAACATGATCATGTTATAAATTTGGGTAATGAGGGTCATCAACAAGATGAAACCGACTAGCAACGGAATATATAACAATATGACATCAATCTCACCAATGTAATCGACATGTATGAATAAGACTCTTGATGAGGCCCACCTCGTCGCCAGGTCATCATCGTCCTTTTAAAACCTGTTAAAACATTTAAAAAATATTTTGGGCTGAGCACTACTGTACTCAGTGTGATTCGTTGCCCGACATTTTCAGTGAAAAATAACATAAATCTCCATTTAAAGAATATTACATGCCCAACAATATAACTCATGGCTTTTTAAAACGAAAGCCCACCATACACATATGAAAACATACATTTTACCATCATTACGAGTTCATCATCATTCTTTGCTCATTCACAGTGTTTCTCATTGCGACTAGACGGGGAAAACGAAAATCTTCTGTGAATAATCCTCTTTCGCCAAGATCAGGGAACCTGGCCACTTTCACTCGATTTGGACTTTAAGTGTACACTACCTTGGCCGGATCCGGCTCAAAGCGCAATTGTTAACTTACAACTTTGGCAGCGCCAATCAACGGGTACAGTAACACCGATCCATCACATATAGGATACACATGAGCATAATAAAATCATTTGGCATGTAACTTCACATTTTCATAAAAATCAGTTCGAGCTTATTCACTCAAAATACCATACTTTAAATAGACCCACACTTGTCACCGATGTATGGAGCTCACATTCCATTGTAGAGGATAGATGATATTCCTCGGTAGCACCCTACAAGATGAATCTCATGGCTAGTATAAATTGATAGGCGCAAACCCCCTTCTCCAACCTTAAGCACTTCTAGTGCTTCCTCAACTTAATGTCTAAGCATTATAACATCGACTTATTACTTATCCGGTGATCATCATTCGCAAGACCCGTCTGTTAACTACTTAATAAATTATAGTCCATTATTAGTCGATTCGATTCATCACAATAGAAGGAGTAACACTTATCTCGATTACACGAGTACTACATAATCATATTGTTCGTTAATCTTCGAGTAATGACGCGTTCCAACTTAATAGGATTTTGAATCATCATTATACTCTTTCGGAAAAATCATGCCCTAAGTTTCACTTAAAAAGAATGAAATTCGTAAATAGCTAATGAGTTGAGATATGTTTGGACCTCCAATGGTTGTTCTAATTAGTGAAGACCCATGCAAACACGGTTTGTAAAAAAAAATCATAGTAAATATACATATTATTCAATCCCTTTGAAATTTCACACTAATATTTTTAAAAATATTGAAGTATTGACTTACCAAAAACTAATCACGTTCAAAAAGTTTTGACTCTCAAAAAGATATTATCAAAAGAAAAAATTAATAATGATAAAAAAAATATTGTGCAAGTTGTATGACATTTTAACTTGTAAAATTTTATAATGAAGTGATCTTGGGAATTAAATCTCAAACAAGTTAAGTTTCTCTACATGACATAGTTGGGTTTTTCAAAAAGAACTTTTGTCAAATAAATTTTATACTTTTTTTTTCTATATTTTTCAAAACAATGATGCAATTAAATTTTCATCAAAAATCTATGCACACTCATTTTTGCAAAGAATTTTCTCTCAAACTACTAATGATAAATTTGTGAAATTTTAACAATAGCTTTCAAAAATTCGAAAGTCCATGTTTTCAAAAGAACATATTCAAAATTTAATTTTTGATACCCTCAAGGAATAAAAATGTGAGATTATACTTCAAAAACCTTGTACGATGATTAAAACTTATATATTTGTTAGTTTATCAAACGAACACTAATAAAATGTGAACTTTTATACAAATAAAAAAAATATCATAAAGAACATGATTTACAAACAATTTTCAGTTTCATTGAGCCAATAATCTAAAATAAAATCACATTGTTTCGAAATAATTTTCACAAACACATATATTCATGTCATATGAGCGGTTGACTTTAAAAAATCATAATAAATTAAAAATAACTCGAATTCAATCGAATAAAATTTTAGAGTGACGAGATCTTCTTAATGTTTTATATTCTGAAAACAAAACATATGAAATCATTTCACTCAATTTTTACCGAATTTTTAAAGTTAGACAAATGCCCAGATTTTCGCTGGAATTGATAGTTTGTGCAACCATTTTGAAAAATTCATAACAAATAAAAAATATAACGAAACTGAGTGATTCAAGTTGGATATTACTCCTAAATAGATCTAGTATTTTATTATCTAAAAAGATAAAAATTGACACTGATGAGGTACTGGAATAGCGAGGTAGAAACAAAGTAGAAACTTTGAACCATAAAAATGTAGGGCAAAATTTAATCTCCTAGTTCATCATGTTTTATTACCAACAAAACAACATCAAACTACTAATCTTCAAATAAAAAAAACCATATTATCATATATTGCCACAAGAAAATTCATAATCCTACCCATTCCGGTCTAAATCGGTAAAGAGAATGAATCACTACCTTATGGAAGAACTAAGGTGTGAAGGTGAAGCTTTCATGGTGGGTTTTCTGGAGTTTCTCTCTCCTTGCCGGAGTTGCTCTCTTCTTTTCAGAGGATAGTTGTAAAAATGGTAGAGAGAAGGGGTGAGAAGTGAAGGATGACAATGGGGAAAAGAGAAGGTGGAAAATATCTAATTAACTTACTACTTTAGCCAAGATTTTGGCCTTGCATGGCTGCCTTGCCTTCCAGCCATTTTTTGGACGATCAAACCCCGGAAATGGAATGTACACATCGAAGGAAGCTTGGGGTGATATTTGGGCTAATTTGGTCGTCGGAAAATTTTTCGGCGACGTCCGGCAGTGGTCTGTTGGCTTTCTGGCAGTGGGATGGAGAGCATCTCTCTCTACACTATCTCTCTCTAAAATATGTGTAGGTGAAAAATGAGAAGGTAAGAAGAAGGAAGGGTATTTATACCCATTTCGTCTTGAACTTTAACAATTCATCGAGCGCTCAAACAATGTCTGATTTTTACGATCTTAGTGTCTACGAATTCATCTCTACGAGTTCTATTATTAGGTAATATAAGCACGTGACAAAAAAAATTATTTTTTCAAGTTACTCATGGGCAAGCGTTACTGTTGTATAAATATAATATCTTAATCAAACTTTAATCTAAAATAATTTAAGTTTGTAACTATGCTTAAAAAAATCGAATATATTCCACCAAAATTTTCTTCATAAAATAATAATAATATTAAATAAATTTCCAAACAAACGTATAGATTTTTCTGGATTTTACAATATATAATCTGGAGAGTGATCTTTGTGTTGCATATGTGTTTGGCATTCCTCATTAATTAAATAATATTTGAACTTCATGGGGTTTTTGTATTCGTTGTGTGCCCTTTTTTTATCAACCTAGACAATGATATTTGTCATGCTCTGTGCAATGATCAATGTGTTGATCTATATCTTGTTATGTGCACTCATTCTGTGTCTTGATCTGCTTGAAACCAAATGTTGTCACAATACAATTGACGTTTCGGAATGGTATGGGTCTGACTTGTAGAGGTTTGATCTGTGTTCCAAGCTTATCTGTGTGGTGAGTTGTTGAGGTCTTATTGTTGTCTTCTTATTGTGCAAATCATGAATGATCTCTTCCTTATGAATTGATTTGTCCTTTGTTACTTTGGTCAATCCATCGAAGCAACAATTGTAGCTCAAGCACACTATTCTGACCTCCAACTCGTCAGTGATCTGATTTAGTCCTTCTTAACTTGATTTGATCACCTATCTGAACGATGGCGTAAAGCTACTATTTTTTCCTTTGAGAACAAGTTGACCTGGTCTGCTTATTGACAGGTCGCACCTTGAATGTAGCAGCAGAGGCTGTGTTGTTCCCCCTTAGCCTAATATCAATCTCTTTTGATTCTTTATGCATAGAATAATTAGTAGTAAAGAATAATATTACAAATATATTAGAATTTACCATAGATTGATCATCCTCATTCTCTTGAACTTAAGCCAGATAGGCTTCATCATCTGATGATGTGTCTGAGGAATAATATGGGCAATTCTCGACTACTAGCGTAGCTTGCTTTCCTTTGAGCTGTCTGTCAGAGTTCTTTGAGTTGCTTAAGTTCTCATAGTAGAACCTCTTGTACTTTTTAGCATGAACTTCAAGCTCTTTGAATCTCCTAGTCATTGAGGCATAATCTTAGGGAAGTTGTTTCCTTTAAACCTCCTCTTGAGCATGAAGTATTTATAGGTTAATTCAAAAATATAAATGTTGTAGCATTTAATAATTGCATTGACTGCAGATATGACCGTTGAATTCTGACTGTACTTCTAGTTGTTGAAGTTTGTCATATGTGTCCCTAACGTGGCACAAGACTGATGGGTTGTGATCCATTTAGGAAAATCATTAGCTTTCTCCAATCTATATTGATTAGCTCATTGGGCACACAAATCAAGTTATATCTTGATCTGTGTTTTGAATCGTCTCGTCATGATATGATCTGCTCTTCTGACAGGTCATCTTCTCTTTTTTGGTCTGTCCACCTCGATTTGTCCTCCTCTCAATATGTCTTGTGTGTTCACATGCTCTAAGTGATCTGGTTAATAGTGAGTTGTGTTGTTAAAGTCTCATGCTTGAGCAACTCACTGGTCTACTGGTCTGTTGGGCTTACCTTCTGCGCTAGCCTGCTGTGCTGGCATCCTGGGCTATAAACATGATGCTCTAAAAACTAATTCTAGATAGATCAGATAGATTGTTACATCGATCTTTTCTTACACTTTGACTTAACCTGCTGTAAACACAAGGTTGGTCTTATGAATAGATCGGTAGCCTGATCTCTTCTTACATTGTGATCTACTTTCTAACACAGACTAAATAAGAACAAGCTTTATTGACTAGGTGACGAGTCCGTTTTTCGTGCTCTTTTTTAGTTTTGTCTAGGTGTATGTTGGTCCCGAAAGAGCAATGTTTGGTGTATGGGGGAGGGGAATACACCAAATGCAAAATTTTCAGTTTACTTGACTAATTTCTTAGAGAGATTAAGCTTTCTCGAAGTAAGATTGCTTAAGTATGACTGACCAAATCGATACTTAGTCTGTTCAGATTAATTCTCTCCAGTGATGAACACTTAGTAGATAACAAGAGTGATCTTGTTATCCAACATAGCGTTGTGTGCGGAATATAGTGGACTTAGTCTGTGCTCTTTATTAGAAAATCTTTAGAAAACTTAACCAAGTGTATTACCAGATTGATTAAGAATGCAATTTGAGTGAACGTGCTAGTTAGTGAATAAAGCAACCAAAAGTTAAGATGCGTAAAGTAAATAACACAGTTGTTTTACATGGTTTGGAAAACCCCTTACGTCCACGGTCCAATCCAAACCGGATTAGATATCCACTACTAGGATACTCTCTTCTTTATACTCGCTGAGAATGAGCCACATGTTTCAAACACAAACGAATAAGGGTCATGTCCCTTACAACTTACAGAAAACTACTGCAACAAAATATCTTCACGTTAATCCACTAGAAAACTACTAGCTAGCGAAGCTATTCTCCTTCTTCTCGATAAGACACACTTAAATCGAGTGGTGTGATTTCGATCACGAAAGGCTTAGAACACGATCTAGTATGTAGAAATCTCCTCAAATGAATGCTTTCATGAGTGAGTTAATTTCTGAACAGAGTAACAGTTTGATAGTCAATAATAATCTTGAGGTATCCGTACTCTTCCAGTCTTGGTTCCAAGCTTTTATAGGTGTAGAATTTGAAATTCTAACTGTTGGTCTTGATTGATTTGATTATCAATCAAGAGATGTGAATCCCATATTTATCTCTTCTTGTCTTGTGAGAAAAGTTGACCAAATCTTTGAATTATGGAAAGCAGATCGTGATTGATACTTCTTTCCTTCTTCGCGCAGTGATTGATTCTTCTTCCAAACTTGATCTCTAATTGATATACTTTCCATCTTCGAGAGATCTGTTGATGTGGAAAGTGATTTGGGATTGGTTCTGGCACACTCCATAGGGCATGATCTGGTTGGGCAGTTTGACATCGATCTGGTCAAAGTCAAACTTGTTCCAGAAATGCTCCAAAGCATGGCTGTAATATCTGTGAATGATTTCTCAGCAACCAAATCGAGTGGTCATCGATCAGATCATCTGCTTGCTTTGTAGGCTCCTGCTGATCTGGTTCTTCGAACGGAATGAAAGCTAACAGAATAACTTCTATAAGATTTAATCATTTACATTCTAAGTCATCCACTAATCAGATCTAAAGTCATGTTCTCTATCTGATTCACTTTATGTTATAGTGATCTGGTACAGATAGAACAGATTACAGCTTAGCAAACAGAAATAAATCTAAGTGTGTTTCGAGAAAACATCATCAAAACTAAATTGTGGGGGGTTCCCAACAGTGTAGATACAGTCTTGTATTTCTTTGTTTTTGGGTCTTTCTGTCTGAGATGATACACTTTTGTGGGACACGTAGTTGGGACGATTCTTGGGCAAGTCAGGCCACATTCCGAGAAAGTGACAAATTCCACAGATTTAACACCTTGAGAAACAAACTGATATGCTTAAGACAACGTACCGTGCGAGATCTAGACCTGATATTTCATAGTTGGAGGCGATGTTTGTTCAGCAACACCTTGGGCAAGCCTTTCTAAGACTCTATGCTTAAGACAATATACAGTGCGAGATCTGGACCTGACGAACAAGGAGCTGAAAAGGAAAGATCTGATGAGATCTTGGGAGGAGCGGATGCAGATTTTAACCACGGTGCACAAACAAGAAAAAATATATTTCATTTGATGAGATCAAGGTGATCGACCACTGGAGATACTATGGATGCACTCAATAAGGAAAGAAGATCTTCCATACAAACCCTAGCTACAACCGGGATAAGTTGGATCCCAAGCAAGACGGCTTGAAGAACGTTCGTTCAAAATACTTATGCCATGTGGAGAAGCTTAGAGTAGAAGAAAGAGAAGTTCGGGCAAGTTGGAAAGCAATTTTCATACGACGCATGTCTTGACCAAGATAAACAGTCATTGGGCAAGATGCGAAAGATCCTGACAACAACAAGAAAATAAGGAAGGAGATCTTTATTTCCTTACATAATTGATATGCACAAATTGGAAATCATTGAAGCTATGGATTGATATATTTGGAGATATACATGCAAGAAACAAATAAGATCTTAGTCGCAACAGCTGTTAGCATACTGCCAAACATGAAGTACGTAGAGGAGAGCCACTATTGTACGAACCACTTACACTCTTCGTTATTTTTCTTAGTGTATTGCAAGTAGTTGTTTTGAGAGTTTAAAAGGGGAAACGAGGCTTTCATGCAACCTCTTATTTTCTTATATTTATTTGTGTTGGTCATAGTTGGTTCTGCCATGAATTATTTTCCATTCTTCATTTAATCATAGTACGTTCCCTTTTATCTTTTCTTTTTCATTTATTGTATTAATCTCTAGATAACTTTAATAGTTGGTTTGGGTAAAACGAATTTAGCTAACCTCAACTTATTATTGTGATGTCTAACTTGGCCAATATAGTTGCATGTGTGTGTTTCTAAAGCAATAGATCTAATTCTTATATCACTTGACCAAACCTTTGATGTTAAGCGACCGGTATCGTATTGGCCAAGGTGAGATTGCAACTGCGAACTGGAAGCCCAAAGGGTCAGGGATCCCGCCTTGCCAGTTAGAGGGATTAGTGGGGTGATGTGGATATAGACACTGTTAGGGTTTGTATACATCAAACCATATTTTATACTTAGACGATATATCATACTTGTTTTCAGTTTCACTTTAATGAGAATAAATGTTTCTATCATTGGTTTATTATTTATTATTATTATATATTGTAATACCCTTAAATTTTAATTAGTACTTAATTGCTAATTAGAAATTTAATAAGGCTTTGCATCCTTAAGAAATAAAAAAAAATAGAAAATTTTAAAATTTTAAGGTACTTAGTTGTAATTAGTGAAGATAGGTGATCTAAGTGTGACTTAAGCATGATCTAGAAAATGCTAGCATATTATGGAGAGATAACCATAAAAAAAGAGAGAAAATTCTCTAATTTTCTAGAATATGGTAGAAGTGATAAATAATCATCCTAATTAATTAATTCCAAATGAAATTAATTATTACCTATATAGAGACCTAATATGTTACTATTCATGATAACCATAAAATTCTCTCTTCTCCTCCCCAAATTTTTAAAAATCTCTCCTCTTCTACACTAAAATTTTTTCTTGTCCTAAGATCATTAGTGTGATTTCAAGCTATATCAAGTCATGAAGCTTAATTAGTTGAAGGTAAATGGTAATCTTCTATCATGCTTATGTGTTTTAATTTATATAAATTATGATTTTGAAGCATGATGAGAGAGGATTGGAAATTGGAAGTATTAGTGAAGTTTCTTGTTTTATGATTAAATCATCCATAAAGTGGAAAGTATGTAGAAATAAGATGAATTAGATGAAGATATAACCCTAGGGTTTGAGTTTAAATTTATGTTAATAATATTGTGATGCTATGCTTAAATTAAGTTTATATTTATGTAATTAAGCATGTTTAAACATAAGGTTAGAAAGAAATTTGATGAAAATCAAAATATAAATGTTGGTGTAATTTTCGAAAATTAGGGATAAAAGAGCTATGGAGATTTTATTTTATTTGCCTCAATTAACTTGATATATGATCTTTGTGAAGCATAATAAGTGATATATAAATTATTTAGATTTTTCCAAGCTCATATGTAAAAGTTGGGAAGGGTTAGTTTGTGTATTCATATAATATGTTGTGTTTAAGGTATAATATGCTTAATCTTCCTTAAATATTAGGAAGAGAAATTGAAGAGCATGTAGTAAAATATGTTGTTGAATGATGATATGTTGGAACATAAAGAAGTGGCGTAGTAACATAGATATGATAAGTGATTAATATAACGTTAAAAATAGAAGGATGCAATAGCCGAAGAACTTATAGTTATATTAGTTGATAATCAAATAAATTATAAGAAGAAGAACGAAATTACGAACTGATGTTTTCATAGAAATGAGTATGGTTTTCTTATTCTTAATTATATTTTGTTAATTTAAGGTACAGCTGAGAAGGGAAAGGAAGTAAAGAAATAAGGAGATGAAGTCCTGAATTATATAGATTAAATCATTCAGGTGGGCTTTCGAACTAAATAATGCGCGTACTAAAGAATTAATTGTGTATTGATATGTTGTTATGTTTAAAAAGGTTTGACTTTCCTGTTTTGAGCATGTTGCATTTTACCTATCTACAAGAGAATTACGATATCGGCCTTATGCCGGACGAGCTGCCGATAAGGGTTTGTGTACACATTGGACCGTGAGTCAGCGTGTTTGAGAGGGAGGCCTACCTCTCAACACATGCGCGTAGATATGGTATTACACATATGAGATAATTGTCTGCAGACACATGACATGCATATTCAGCTTTTCTTTTATCTTGAGTATGAAAGATATATGTTTAAAGTAGCGTATGCAGGTTATTTCTTAAAAGTCTTGTGTATGCTAAAGTTGTCAAGTCAACAATATAGCTCTAAGAGCAGGTTTTAAATATTTTCGGCATGTGTCCACTGAGTGCTTTATGTACTCATGTCATGCATGTATTTCTAAACGTGCAGGTTGAGCTCGGAGATGGCAATGGAGATGAACACTGTAGCATACTTTTTTATATGTAAATATTGAGTGTGATTTATCGTTATTTTGTTAAAACCTTGTTCGAAAACATAATTTTGTAAGCCCTGAGTAATATGTCATCACACATATAGCTCATCCACTCTTTCCGATGCTGAACTTTGTTTCTTTTTTTGTTGTTTTGGATGTTAACCTGAATGTTTGGTACGATTATGTTTTGCTAGCTTATAAAATCCTTATTGGTATTTTTCCTTTGTGAATCATCATCTTCAACCATTTATCCTTATTGTCTGAGTTTTGTTTTTGGTAAATTTAAACCTGAGTTCATAACTTATCTGAATTGATTTTCGCTAAAAACAGGGCAGCATGTTGAAATTTCTTTTTCGTTCGTTTTATCTATTCAAATTCTATCAAAATTAGTATCATTTTAAAGATATTCTCGATACCTTTCTAACGGTACCTTCGGATGACAAATCGGAGTCCAGATGAGTAAGATATGATCCTTTGAAGTTAGAGTGTCAAATCTGCCTTAAGGATTCCTACGAAAATCACGACTCAATTTATCCATGAGATTAAATTTCATTTCCAAGAGTTTCTCTATTAACCGAGTCATGGTCTAATTACTTAACTAAGATATGGTTAAGAAATTGGGTTGTGACATATATTGAATTGCAACACAAGTCCATTTATTACAATTGTAGAATGTGCGGTGGATCGATGATCACAGAAGGTAAGATCTTAGGATCGCAATAGCTGTTAACATACAGCCAAACATGAAGTACGTAGAGGAGAGCCACTATTGTATGAACCACTTACAATCTTCGTTCTTTTTCTTAGTGTATTGCAAGTAGTTGTTTTGAGAGTTTAAAAGGGGAAGGAACGAGGCTTTCATGCAACCTCTTATTTTCTTATATTTATTTGTGTTGGTCAGAGTTGGTTCTGCCTTGAATTGTTTTTCATTCTTCATTTAATCATAGTATGTTCCCTTTTATCTTTTCTTTTTCATTTATTGTATTAATGTCTAGATAAATTTATAGTTGGTTTGGGTAAAACGAATTTAGCTAACCTAAACTTATTATTGTGATGTCTAACTTGGCTAATATAGTTTCGTGTGTGTGTTTCTAAAGCAATAGATCTAATTCTTATATTACTTGACCAAACCTTTGATGTTAAGCGGCCGGTATCGTATTGGCCAAGGTGAGGTTGCAACTGCGAACTGGAAGCCCAAAGGGTCAGGGATCCCGCCTTGCCAGTTAGAGGGATTAGTGGGGTGATGTGGATATAGACACTGTTAGGGTTTGTATACATCAAACCATGTTTTATACTTAGACGATGTATCATACTTGTTTTCAGTTTCACTTTAATGAGAATAAATGTTTCTATCATTGGTTTATTATTTATTATTATTATATATTGAATTGCAAACAAGTCCATTTATTACAATTGTAGAATGAGTGGTGGATCGATGATCACACAAGGTAACACAGTCGGCTCCTTTGTAATTTAAAATCACAGTCTAGACAAACTTAGACAGTTTAGTCGTAAAGGTTGCGATATCATTAGATGCAAGAGCTGACCTTAGCCTGCAGAATGATATCGCACTACAAAAAAATATCAAATTGGCGACGGACGGAACAATGGATTGCAAATCCGTCATCGCCTGGCGATGGACTGGCGACGGACCACTACGAAAGTGCCTAACGACGGACTCGCGATTGAATTTTTGGCGCGCAAGTTGGCGCCAAAACTAACGACATATTTGACGATGGACTAGTCCGTCGTTAGTTAAATCCATCGTCAGTCTGTCGTTACATTTAATTATTTTTTTAATTAAATATAAAGCTATCAACGGACTAGTCCATCGTCCCGCCCTAATAAAGCGGGTTTCTTTCCAGTCGCGAATTAAACATTGCAGCAGCCCTCCATCAGCGAAAAACTCTCTCCACTGGCAACTACACTCCCCCACTGGCGTCCAGGTTAGATTTCTACCCTATTTATTTTCTCCCTTTGTCTCCCTTTTTCTCCCCCAAGCATTCTCCCCCACCTCTGTCGCCGTCGTGCACCACCTCCCGGAGCCCGCCACCGCCTGCCGCCGCCTGACCCCTGCGCCACCGTCTGCCACCTCCGCCATCACATGCCGCCGCTTCGGCCACCTTCCGCCGCCTCCCTCCAGTGAGAGGTAATTTTGTATTTGTTAATTTAATTTTTTATTTTAGTTAATTAGTTTAATTTAGTTACTAGTTTAATTTATTTGTTTAATTTAATTATTTAGATTAAATTAATTTATTTAATTAGGGTTAATTATGGTTAGTTAGTGTTAATTAGGGTTAATTTGATAATTAGGGTTAATTAAGGTTAAGATTGAATTAAATAGGGTTAGTTAGTGATAATTAGGGTTAATTAAGGATAATGTTGAATTAATTAGTGTTAAACTGAATAATTATTTATGTTTAATTTAGGATTTCTTAATTAGGGTTTATAATTAGGATAAATTAATTAGTATAATTTTGTAATATGTTGTTAATTTATTTTTAATTTATTGTTTTAAATTATTTAATTTTAGTAATTTAGTATAATTTGTTTTAAATAATTTAATTTTTTTTATATGATATGTATAACGATTCAATGATATGATGACATTGGGATAGACGTAATTAATTTCTTAAGGATCTTCTCCCTTTGGGATAGATTTTGATTACGTCTTAAGGATCTTCTCATAGTATGTATAATATTATACACAGGTTATATTTCGATTATTATTTCACTCATAATTTCAATAATGTTTTATAGTTTTCATTCGTATACACTATTTTCAATAACACAACTCGATTGATATGTAATGCATAGGCTGCTGAGAGGGGAGGGGAGTACCTCCGATGGACTGCATGTTCGACTCTCTTCTAGATGACCATCGCTACGCAGACGGGACGTATACAGATGCGAAATTGCAGGCGATTGCGGTAAGTCTTAATTTCAACGTCATATATATAGTTTCTATTTTCAATATTTATAATATATTATTAACAAATATTCATTTATCATGTGAATGTAGACTGAGGTGTTTGCTCGTGTTGAGCGGGACCGTGCAGAGCTACCTGAGGGAGACCACGATGCAGTGGACGAGAACGAGATCTAGTTGGAAGTTATCTGTGCCCCGAACAAGAAGAAATGGTTTTTGGGTATGGGATCAGTGGGGAAGGCGTTGAGAGTCTCGGGGTTCAGTGGATCATCGTCCTCCTCACGAGCCAACAGGAGCGAGCTTGAGGACCTGCGCTTCCGAGTGGAGCAGCAAGACACTGAGCGTCGATAGTGGCAGGATGAGCAGAAGCGATTGGCTGAGCAGACGGAACGTCTGCAAGCCCAGTACCGGCAGATGGCTCGATGGATGCAGTCGACCCAGCCAGGAGGAGCTGGTGGTACATTTCCATCATTTCCTCCTCCCCCTTTTCCCAATCATGATTCACAATAATGATGTTTGCTAGATGATACTATTTCTATTTGTACGGATAATTATATATTATTTTGTATGTTTGATCGATTATACTATTTGTATTTGTACTCATCGAATATTGTTTTATATCACGTACGTGTACGAATTTTAATTTCATTTTTTGTTCATTTTCAATTATCGTTGAACTATCGATTAGAATTGAATTGTTTGTTGTGACAGGTTACATGCTACGAATAATATAAAAACAAAAAATAAATAAAAAATTAATCCTAACGACGGGCTGTGAATCCTTCGTCAGGTCAACGGTCAAAGGTGGACGACGGATTCACAGTCTGTCATTAGCTGACGAATGACTTAAATTTCCATCGTCCGGAGGACTAATGACAAACGAAATACAAACGGACAAGGTTTATCGTCAGTTCGTCATTAGGCCTCCGGGATGACAGAAATCCCGAGACTAACAACGGAATATTCCGTCGTGATTCACCCATTTTATTGTAGTGTTGGTATGTATAAGTTGATACACATGCTTTGCATATACATATTGAGAGGTTTCACAGTGAGATAAGTTCTACGTGTTGTACTTAGAACAAGATCTCGAAAATTAGTTCATTTCTTAATATGTGATGATGACATTAGTATAAGCAGTTGATTATATGCTGCTTCGATTCATCTACGCTTGCGGATTTTTCGTAACCCTAAATAGTGATGTCATAGGCAGTAGTGATTGATTTAGCTAGAAGTGCTCGATTGTCAATCGTGCAAAATTGCGTCTCGATTAACACGAGTGGACTAAATCCACTTGAGGCGTTTAAAAAAGTTTATTTCATAAAAAAAATCCGGCCAATTGGAATTTATTATGTACGTAATAATTAAGGTCTAAACCGGATCACTCAGAAATAAATATATTAATTAATTGTGAGTTGTCAGCAAACTCAATTAATTAATGGATTTAGAAAATTTTAGAAGCATGAAATAATTAAAGACAAGAGGGTTACATCCGTAATTCGAATGGATCGAGATGAATTCAATATTTATCGTTTAGTGGAGTCAATAAATATTTATAATAGAATTGCATTGTATTGCATTTCCATAAATTAATTGATTGGAGGTTAAATTAATTAATTTAAGTCTAAGTTGAACCAAACAATTAATTAAATTTAATTGCGCCCAAAGGTGACTTGGAAATTAATTTAATTAAATTATGGATTTGACCAAATCCAAATTAATTTTATTATTCAAATATGAATTTGAATTATAGATGGAAACTGCAGGAGATTAAAGTGAGATATTATAGTTCTATTATCTGACATCTTATCCATTCACCTTGGAAGCCCTAACATAGCTCATAATATTTATAAAAGGAGAACAAAGAAGAAGCCGATTTCTCTCTCCATCACACCAAAATCGGCGCCCCCATAGAGAATTCATTCTCTATTTTTAAAAAATTAGGTATTATTCAAAGCTCCAATTTTCATTCTTCTTTTTCTTCTTAATTACTAGATTGATTCGCCCACATAATATTCTAGTATATAGATTCGAAATAGGTTAGAAGTTTCCAATGTTGGATTGTGGGAGATCAAGAGAAGAATTTCATCGGAGTGGATTAATGTTCCAGTTAACAATTCAAATCGATTCTCCACAAGCGGAGGAGTAGCAAAGGAAAAGGTATAAATTTATTATTACACATTTATATTCTCCTATGCGGTATTATTTGTATAAAAATTAATTATTCATATGATTAATTAAACCTGTGGATCTTGCGCGTTTATGAGCCCCTCATACGGGTTCTATCAGTTGGTATCACAGCCGGTCACAGGATTTTATTTTTTATATGAATTGGATTTAAGTCTTATTTATTTGTCAGTGATTGTAATTTGATATTAGCATGCTAGATTTAATTTTAGCATTATACCTATGATATTACGTGGCTTATATGATTTAATACCAATTTTATTCGTTTGTTAGTTCTTTGATGCCCGTTTTGTGGCTTAAAATATGTAATCACACGGGGGTTGACAGTGTTAGATTCTGATTTATTTTATTTTCCATGTATTGCATTTATTATGTAATTGAGTGGGAGACGAAGAATGAGACGGAGAAACGAAGGCTGAAACCTGGCCACGACATCGTAGTGGGGGCCCCCGGCAGGCACACGGCGCGCGGAGCGACCCAGGCGGGGCACGCGCACAACGTGCGGCACTATGCTCCAGGCGCGCATCATGCGCGAGTGGCCCAGTGCACAGGGCCGGCACCAGCATGCGCTGGAGCTCGGCCACTCTCGGCAGGCCCTCGGCCATACTCGACACCCCTCGGTAGCCTTCGGAATTTTTGGGTTTTTCAAGGCTGGTTTAAATTTAAAATTCGAATTGGAGATTAAGACAAAGAAGATGGAGGATTTGAAATTTAAATTCCTTAGTTTTAGGAATTAGTTAATTTTATCCTATTTTTTTTTGGATAATTGATGTAAATATTTTCCTTATTATGTGTTTTTAATTGTTTTAATTTGGCTTTTATTTCCTCTTTATTATGGAGATCTTGTCTAAATTGATATGCCAATTTTTTTTGGAGATCTTATCTGGATTTTATATATGTCATAATATGTGATTATCCATGTTAAAACTCTTTTTTTAAATGACTGAGCGATAATTGTAATTGAATTTTATTAATTTAATTTGCTATGATTACATATGTACTCCATGAGACAAATTCCACGCGGGATCACATTTTACCAGTTCACGTGATGAAACTTCTCTAAGATGGCTGTAAGAATTTAATTGATGGTAATATGACCCCTCCGCTTTGGGCTTATTAAAGTCGATTAATTTCTTCGGTGTCAGGCTCATGGTAATAGCTTTAGGTGTAATTTAGCAGTTATAGCAGCACTGCGCAGCCTCTGACTGTTGAGTTACATGACCAGTAAAACCATTTTAAAATTGATTATGCAATCGATCACACTGCGTAGTTTGCCTAATTAATTTTAAACAGTATGTTCAAATCATGTTTTCTTTAAAGGTTTTGATTACCAGCGTTTAAAGCATGTTATTTATGATAGTTTATTTGATTTATTCTCAGTTCTGTTAAGCATGACTTTCAATCCACTTGCCACGATTCTTGAAAATAATCTCCTTGAGATGGATAATTATATTCACTGGACGAGAAATTAGGAAATTGTCCTCACTGCTAACGACATTAAGTTTGTCTTTGATGAACCATGTTCGCCAGTTCCTCCTGATAACCCATCTGCCAATGCGAGGGCTAAATACAATAAGTGGATGTGTGCTAACAAGATGGCGAGGTGTTACAATATGGCTTCCATAAATAACGCCTTGCAGCATCAGCACGAGAGCATCAAGATATCTGTTGATATCATGTTTAGCATGCAAGAGATGTTCGGTAGACAGAGCAGGTTGGCCAAGCAAGTGGCCATATGCAATGTGATGAACGTCTCTATGGCAGAGGGCTCGCCTGTCCAGGACCATGCCCTGAAGTTGATAGGTTATCTGAGCGAGATCGAGATTCTAGGTGGTCAAATTGAAAAAGAGTCTCAGGTTGATATCGTTCTTCAGAGCTTACTGTTGAGCTTTGAGTCGTTATGGGTCAACTATATCATGAATAAAAGTGATTACACGTTGACGGAATTATTGGCTGAGTTGCAAACAGTGGAAACTGTGATTAAAGCCCAACCTAAGACTGCGTTAGTAACCTCGGCCGCTCCAGCTTCTTCTAGCAACCCTAGAAAGGGTAAGGGCAAGAAGAATGGAGCACCGAAGAATGCTAAGAAGATGAAGGCGACCGGTGGAATTTCGAAGAAAAAGGAAGGAACTAGAAAATGTTTCAAGTGCGGTGAGAAAGGACATTGGGAATTAGACTGTCCATTTCGCAAGAAGTTAGTGAGCGGTCAAGGTACGTCTACAGCATTAGTGGTTATATCATGTTTTATGGCTAGTTCTGCCCATTCTTGGGTAGTAGATATGGGAGCCACTGAACATATTTGTTGTGACTCGTAGACACTTCTGCGATCCAAACCACATAGACACGGAGATATTTTCATCTCGTTGGGTGACGCTACAAGAGTGGCGGTGAATGTAGTGGGAGACGTAGAGTTACAGTTTGCCTCTACCGTTTTAGTTTTACATGATGTTTTATAGTACCCAATTTTAGAAAGAACCTTGTTCCGGTTTCTAAACTCGTTCTGGATGGATATTTTGTTTCTTTTGATGATCTGTTCCGGTACTTTGATTAACAACTTGTATACTATATATGCAAAACCTAAACAACATTTAACTTCAACTTTTAACTTATCGACTGACTCCAAGAAGAGGAAGGCTTCTTGTCTTTCATCGAATGATACATATCTATGGCACTTAAGGCTTGGACACATTAACCTTAAGAGGATTCAAAAGTTAGTGGAACATGGGCCTTTCGATAAAGTTCAAGTTGAGCCACACCCTATTTGTGAATTATGCTTGGAAGGTAAAATAACCAAGAGACCTTTCAAGGTCAAAGGAAATAGAGCCCAAGATGTGTTAGATATCATTTACTCCGACGTTTGTGGTCCAATGTCGACTCAGGCCAGAGGTCGCATGCAGTACTTCATCACTTTCATTGATAATTACTCGAAATATGGATTTGTCTATTTGATGCACCACAAGTCAAAATTCTTTCAGAAATTTACGGAATTCAGGGCACTTGTGGAGAATCATCATGGAAAGACTAACAAGTGTCTGCGTTCTGATCTCAGAGGCGAATACCTCAGTGCTGAGTTTTTGAGCCATCTGTCAGATGCAAGGATTCAATCCGAGTTGACTGAATACACTCTAGCAAAATGGTGTAGCAGAAAGATGAAATAGAACGCTTATGGAGATGGTGAGATCTATGATGAGTTATACAGAGTAGCTGATTTCGTTTTGGGGATATGCCCTAGAGACAACAGTTTACACATTGAACTTGGTACCTTCCAAGTTGGTCCCTAAGACACCAATTGAGTTGTGGACCGGGTGCCAGCCCAGTCTAAGACATCTCAAGGTGTGAGGTTGTCCAGCACACGTGCTAGAAAAGGACGCCGACAAATTGGCACCTCGTACTGACTTGTGTCTGCTTGTGGGTTATCCTAGAGAGACGAAAGGATGGGAGTTTTATAGTCTTAGAGATCATAAGGTCGTGATTATTATTGTTCCTGTTAACGATTCCATCGGAGTGGATTGTTGTTCCTGTTAACGATTCAAATCGTTTCTCCACATGCGGAGGAGTAGCAAAGGAGAAGGTATAAATTTATTATTTCGCATTTATATTCTCCTATGTGGAATTATTTGTATAAGAATTAATTATTCATATGATTAATTAAACATGTGGATCTTGCGCGTTTATGAGCCCCTCATAAGGGTTCTATTAGACACCATGAGTGAGGCACCTAAAAATCAGGGAGTTCATGTGGGGGTTGCTCTGCGAATATCCAGTTGGATATACTAGAGTAGGTTTGACTTGGGAGAGAGTCTAAACAATGGAGTACGGGAGTGGGTAACCTTTACCTTCTTGAACAAAAAAAGTATGTTTGGTGGGACTTTGGTGGCTACATGATGATTAAAAAGGGGTTGCCCAGGTGATGTGTTTGATGATAAGTAAAACCTCATACTTACACTTGTCTTTAACCAACATCATGTGCATGCGATGAGAATCTTTGCACTGATGATCAAGGATTTTATTAAGGCGTAACAAGTTGAGCCCAAGCCAAGTATCTCTTTGCTTTTAATTTTTCTTTTTATTCTATTTCAAGTTTTGGTTACTTCCCTGCCCGAGGAATGACTCTTTAAAAAATATATAATCGTGACAAAGAGAGAGAGTAAAAAACTACCTATGGGATAGACCATATACTTACCACTAGTGAGGCCTCGTTCAAAGGATATGAAACTTATAAATTTATCTTGAGTGGGTGATAACGTTTGAGCCCCTTCAGATTGTTATTATATTATTAACTTATCATTACAAGTTAGTTGATATACTAATAAGAACTCTCATGACTCATATGGACACGATATATCCTTACAATTATTCATTCTGTAAAGTCTAATTAATATAAACATAACTTAAACAATAAATCTTAAACATCAATATAATTAATACGCACACAAAATACAATCGCATACACACATATAAAGGTTTCGCATCATCAAAACATATAAACAAATTATTTATGCAATCATCAAAAATATTCTTACCTATTTCCCCCTTTTTGACGATGTCGATACCATCACAATTGAGTACAGATGTTGAAGCTACTTACCTTGTTACCTCGATATGATCTGGACATGAGTTGGGTTGTTAGTCTGCTTTCATCTTTTTCATATGTTCCCCCTTTTTGAGATTAGCGAAAAAATTTCCCCTTAATGATATGCCCTTAATCTTACCTCTTTTTGGAATTAATAGTTTCTACATATTTTTCCCTTTTTTAGTCTTATCAAAAAGGTAATCAAAATGGTTTCAACTGAGGAAGACGAGCTTGATTTCCCCATTTATCAGCAACTAATATGTCCAGCTTGATCTTCGGCGATGACCTAATTTTGGATAGTTATCAACTTCAGACTCAGTTTTCAGCTTGATCTTTGAGCTTGATATCAATTGTTGTAAATCTGAATCTTTAATTCATTGGCATCTCTTGTTGACCTCTTAATGTAATACCAGATGATCAGCCTGATACCACGTGTTGATATGTCATATATGATCTGGAGAGTGATTTGTTGGGGTTAACTAGTTTGCCTCTTTCTACTTGAGATAATGTGCATCCATAAATTTGATCAAGCGTCCTCAATCTTGTTTTCTTAGAAACATTCAATCAAATCTGAAAGATGACAAAGACAATAAAACAAACAATTCATTATATTAGAAGTGTTGAGCAGAACAACTTAGCATTGATACGTACTAGCATATGAGAAATGAGAAATTTAAATTTTTTATAGCTAGCTCATACAAGTTTAAGTTGGTTCCCCCTTAATCTGCTATATATTGATTAGTTGTTATTTCTGATGAATTATTGAGAGAAGCTTTGATGAATGTCATTATGCAGTTTAGCACGAGATGCATTTGATCTACTCTAGTCTTGATCTGTGTCACAATCTATGTGTTGCATATGTGTTTGGCATTCCCCCTTAGTTAAATAATCTTTGAACTTCATGGGGTTTTCCTGCTTCCGCTGTGCGCCCTTTTTATCGATCAGGGCACTGATCTGTGTCACGGTTTGTGCAATGATCAGTGTGTTGATTTGTATCTTGTTACGTGCACCTATTATGTGACTTGATCTGCTTGAAAACAAATTTTCTCACGATCTCATTGTTGTTTTGGAATGGTATGGGCCTGACTTCTAGAGATTTGATCTATATTCCAAGCAGATATGTGTCGTTAGTTATTGACATCTTGTGTTGTTTTCTTGTTGTATATATCCTAAATGATCTCTTTCTTATGAATTAATTTGTTCTTTATTACTTTGACCATTCCATCAAAGCAACAACTACAGCTCAAGCACACTATTCCAACATCCAGCTCGTCAGTGATCCGGTTTAGTCCTTCTTCACTTGATTCGATTACCTCTCTTCACGATGTACTAAGGTTGCTATTTTTTCCTTTGAGAACGAGCTGACTTGGTTTGCTTCTTGACAGGTCGCTCCTTGAATGTAGCAGCATGTGCTGTGTTGTTCCCCCTTGGCCTGATATCAATCTCTCTTGATTCTTCATGCATAGAATCATTAGTAGTAAAGACTAATATAAAAGATAGATTAGAATTTACCACAGATTGATAATCCTCATTCTCTTGAACTCGAGCTCATAGGTTTCATCATCTGATGATGTGTCTGAGGAATAATCTGAACAATTCTCGGCTACTAGCGCAGCTTCCTTTCCCTTGAGCTCTCTGTCAGAGTTCTTTTACTTGCTCGAGTTCCCATGGTATAACATCTGGTACTTGTCAACACGCACTTCAAGCTCTTTGAATCTCTTAGCAATAGAGGCATAGTCTTGTAGAAGTTATTCCCTCGAATCTTCTTGAGCTTCATTGATGGAAGTCGTCTTTGAAGATGATCTTGCTTTATGCGCAACCTCCATGTTCTTTGTAGCTTCAGCTTCTTCTCGATTAACCTTATCTGCATTATAAATCATGATAATTTAATACTCATTACCTAAATGAATTTTAAATATTTCATCACAAGATAATGAGTTGAAATTTAATCTTTGTTTGATCAAGAAAGCATAGATAAGACAATCTGCAAGTAGAGCTCGGATGATATTCAATTTTTGTTCATGTTGGGTGTATTATTTGGCTTGATATATGCAATTTCTAGTGTGATCTTCGTGAATCTATTATGCATCTCTTGAATGTTGAGTTACAGCAACGCTGGTTATGACATGTCAACTGTGAAGGATACCAGGTTAACTTCGTTGATACAGAGAGAGTGATCTGCTCAAGTGTCACGCCCAAAATCCCGAGGGACGGCAAACGCGCCAAGGGCGTGACTGGGCGGGGATAAAAGAAGCAGGGAAGAAAGGGGCATTGTGTTCGTGTGCATTATATAAGAGAGAGTTGTCCTTGAAAATCGGACAGCATCTCCTCTATAACTTTGACTATGCCATTTTATAACCCAAACAGCTAACCAATGCAAAGTCAATGTCTATAATAATGAATCTAAAATGAATCATATGCAATATGGAGATAATACAGTTCGAGTCATGGGAGCGGTAATCCAGAATCCCAAGCGGCCGAATCATCCAAGATGAAATGAATTGGAGATAATACAGCTCGATACATGGGAACGGTAATCATGAATCCCAAGCGGCCGAATCATCCAAGATGAAATGAATTGGAGATAATACAACTCGATACATGGGAACGGTAATCCTGAATCCCAAGCGTCATAATCATCCAAGATGAAATGAATTGGAGATAATACAACTCGATACATGGGAACGGTAATCTTGAATCCCAAGCGGTCGAATCATCCAATATGAAAGACGGGGTTGGAGATAATACAGCTCATCTCGTAGGAACGGTAATCCAGAATCCTCGAGAGGCCGAATCGTCCAATAAGAACCGTCGATCAAAGGCGGAGGTTAGTGAGCCTAGCTCGCCAAAAGGAGTCACTCACCCAGCTCAACAAGTGTGGTCGGCATTCGCTCGAACACTACACAAGGGGCTGAGGAGTTGAGCGTCCAAGAGGGGCCGATTACTTCTAAGCTCTCCTATGCACGTGTATGCATGTAATGGACAATGATAATATGACAACATGAACCTTTAGTAATAATGGCCGATGAGGCCTTCGTGGAATGAGAAAATGATCTTAGACTTTAAACATATATATTATCACACACATATACGTGAATGATAATTATTTCATAAATATTATAACATACGTGAGCATGGCAGCGGAAATTCTTATGCATAGAACGGTAAACCGTTCTCGTGATGAAGCAATCGTCATCCCCATAACACCATTCCTCAGCCACACACATCATGCTGCTTCCTTAGCCTGTGAAAAATTTTGTAAAACGTGGGGTGAGTACTAGTGCACTCAGTTGGGTTTTTCATAAAACGAAAAACATAGTCTATGTTCAGTATACTTACCTTAGAAGGTTTTAGAACAAAAATAACTTCTAAGTAAGCAAAACATTTTGCATAAATTAAACATGACCCGGCATGACGTTACTCTTATATAGGTTATGTCCCGGGCCTTTTACCACCGACGGATCATAAACATTCAGTCAAATAGGGCTCGGCGAACCGTACACCCTAACATAGCATGAGTCAAAATCCGATGGTGATCAACCCACCGCAGTAGAAACTAAGTGATCACAGTCCTTAAATCGACGTGTTGGGCCGAATAAGAACCCTTGGCGGTCGATAAGAGCATTAAACAGTCGATACCTTCGTGAAAACATTTTAACAGATATCCATGAATTTTTCATTTAGAGAAAAGAGCTTAATAACTCAAAATACGTATATATCCTCAACCTTTCACCGATGATATTCCTCGATTACGGGAAAATCGTAAATCCTTATGAGCTCAAATTTCAGTGCTCGGTACCTGTTAGTCATAGGGAATATATTTTGACTTTAATTTCCAAAAAGGAACTATAGATAAGTAGTACTAAATTTTTAGGCTCAATATTATTCTTTTATCACGCAATAAATTAATTTGGCAGCAACCGGGCTTTCAAATGACTTTGGCCAAGAAGGCAAAAATAATCAGTGCAATATTCTTTAGTGAAATATGCAAAGAAATCATGCATGCATGCAACTTTATTTTTACTTCACCTAGAAGTAACGTTGTCTTTTCTCGATTTTAGGAAAAACCGTTCGATAAAATTTAGTCCAGTTTCTTTTGAAAAATCCTATATTTTTTTCTTTACATTCACCATAAATTTCACCGTAAAAGGATAACCGGTTAATAAATTTTCTTTAGAAAAATATAAAAATAGTATTATATATATATATATTTATATATATATATATAATGCATGCAAAACTTTTACGTAGACGAAAACACATTATGATCATGCCGATATGTAGAATGCATGGCCGTGAACACAAAACCTTAAGGGACCGTAGTCGTCCGAAGAACGGACGACCACCGAATTGGAGCTTTCAGAGTCCATCGGTGACACCGATATTGGAGGCGGTGGTGGTCGGTCGTGGTCCCTTCGGGCCATTTCAGGCCATCATCGTCCCGAAACTCTCTTCGGTACTCGAGTTCTATGTAATGAGAGCTATGCATAGGAGAAAACCATTTCGAAAAAGGACGTGAAACGAAGAAGAAAACGAGAGGTGAAGTTATGATAAAATTACGGCGACGGCGAGGTCGCTACGGTCACCCAACGGCTGCTGAGCCACCTTCATTGAGTTCCCGAGCATCCATTGCCTTACCTCGGTGTATCTCTTTGACTCGACTCGACCTCGAAAGCTCGGCGACGGAGCTTTGGTGCTCGTCAATGGCGACCGTGGGGGAAGAAAATGAAAAGAAAAGGAAATGAAGAAGAAGGGGAAAGAGAGGGGGGGGGGGGGGTGTGTTTCGTGGCTTGGGGGAGGAGAAATAGGCCGACTCCCCCAGCCTATTTATAGAAAAATTATATTTTTTTTTATGTTATTATTATTATTAAATGCTTAAAACTCGAAAATTCGTAACTTTTACATACGATCTCCTTTTCGAGTAAAATTAACATCAATATTTTTCATTTTAAAAACTCTATACAATGACTATAATATTGCTATACTTTCAATCATGCATGAAAAAACTCGTTTTTCGAATGACATATCTTAACTTTTAAAAATACGTAGTGACTGCATATGAACTCCTTTTTGGGCAAACTCAGTGCCAATATTTTTCTTTTGAAAAACTCTACGCAAGGAGTATAATATGTATATACTTTTGACTTATGCATGAAAAGTTCATTTTTTTTTAAATAAACCTTTTAAAAAGCTTTCTCGGTCTGTCAAATTAACATGGTAGGTCCTAACAGGCTCTAGGTTTTTCCTAAAATTCTTATTTCATCATACCTAGGTCCCTTTATAGTTAGAACACTTAAAAATATAATTAAAAATTAGTGAGAAATTACATCAAATAACTCTCGACACATAGAGTGATGATTTGAGCACTCAGCAGTTGGGTTGTGTTTACGCAGATCGTGTGTTGAAGCTGTGTGAACTGTTGTTTGCTCTTATACTTAGAAAATATCTCTTTTATTACAGGGAGTTCTTTAATGCAGGTTGATAAACATATGTACAGCTCACTGTTTGTGAAGCTCGCTGGTAAAGTGAGTAAACAGTTAATCATAATAAAATAATGCAGAATATAAAAGAACACACTATATTTAACGTGGTTCGGAAAATCCCCTACGTCCATGATCGATCCAAATTAGATTAATTATCCTTTAACCTTGAATTTCTCACTTATTTACCCTCGTCGAGTAGGAACCCACTCACGCTTATTTATACTTGTTGAGTAGGAAGTTACACCTCTCTTATTTATACTCACTGAGTCCGAGATCTGGTTCGATTTTACAAAGTCGTTTTCCTCCTTGCTTCTCTTTTACAGAGCTCGAAGCTTTTATGGCTATGGAGGAAACTAGAACTAATGGGTTTGAAAGCTCAAATTAACACCCCTAGGTGTTAACTAGGATCCAATTAGGACTGTAGATCAATTGTATTTGAACGACCAGGATTCAATATAATTATTATACTAATTAAAATTAATATAATGATTATTTATTATAAGTAAGGTCAAATTAGTAATTTACATTATGGAGATCAAATTTAAATTAACAAAATTGGTTGAAATAGACCTAAATTTTGGGCACTGCGATCAAAAAAATAGAATTAACAAATCAAATAAAATCCAATAAACAAGATAAAGTGCATTTAAAATTTCAAACTCTATCTCTTCCCCTAATTAAGGGGTTGGTACATTATTCAGTTATATATAATAATTAAGCAATATTATACCAAAAAATAAGTCATTTGATGTTCTAAAATAAGCAATGTAATCTACAATATATTATAAGTAGAATTATATATAATAATTTAAGCATTATTATACCACAAAATAAGCCATGTGGTACTATAAAATAAGCAATGTAATTATTGATTACAATATATTCTAATTAGAATTATATAAAATAACTAAGCATTATTATACCACAAAATAAGCTATTCGGTATTTTAAAATAAGCAGTGTAATTATTGCTCACGGTATATTCTAATTAAAATTTTATATAATAATTAAGCATTATTATACCACAAATTAAGCTATGCGGTGTTCTAGAATAAGAAATATAATTATTGATTACGTTATATAATAATTAGAATTATATATAATAATTAAGCATTATTATACCACAAAATAAGCTATGTGGTGTTCTAAAATAAGCAATGTAATTATTGATTACAATATATTATAATTAGAATTAATATATAATAATTTAAGCATTATTATACCACAAAATAAGCTATGTGGTGTTCTAAAATAAGCAATGTAATTATTGATTACAATATATTATAAGTATAATTATATATATAATAATTTAAGCATTATTAAATCATAAAATAAGCTATGCGGTATTTCAAAATACGCAATGTAATTGTAACATGATTGATATATATAAATCATTAATTGATACAAAAGGAAACTCGAATGCTTAATTACGGCAATAGAAAACTTAATATTTATTAAATCACAAAATATATAATAATTAAGCAATATTAAATCATTAATTCCAGCGGTGAGTTATTATCTCCTTGATAGTTATAATTTATAGCTTAATTTTAGGTATTATTGTTGAAGACATGTATATATTAAATAAGTTAAAATTATAATAATAATAATAATAGTAAATTTACTTTTATAACCTTTAAAATAATAAAATAATAACATAATATTAAAATAATTGAATAAATTATAACCATAGATCAAAACAAATCAACGATCAGTAATGGATCCTAATTAACATGTGGGGATAAGGTTAACATTTGAACTCTCCTCTATATATATATATATATATATATATATATCTCCTAAAAATTCTTTTAATATTTTTATTTTTAATAAATTTATAATCATATAATTAGCAATGATTTAAGGAAATATTTGTTTTCTTACTTGTAGTATATTTATATCACCTTAGAGATGAGATGCATAAAGTCATAAATCTTGAAAAATAATTTCGTTCCGTTTATACTGAAATCTATAAGTTGAAATAAACAATATATTAGAACGTGATATGTATTAATATCTCACCATATATCATGGCATATTAATTTGCGTGAAGCTTTAACTGAATTTGGTTAAACTCTGATAACGCTGTTGCATTTAGAAAAGAATAACGTAGGAATTATTTTTCCAATCTTGATCTCTTTATTGAGGAAAAGTATGCTTAATTTGATCTCCCACATGCTAATTACTGCTTACAAATTTAATTCATTCCCCAAAATAAATACCAAGACTTCAATTAGTTGAGATAATATTAAAGAAGCGATGACACAAAGTAATATTGTTCAATTCCATAGTAAATGAAATTTATTTTACTTTAAGATAGACATTAAGGACAATAAACTACTAAATACCACATGCATTAACTTTAATTAGTGTTTAATGAAATCTTAAATGAAAAGGAAACATACAACACCAACCATATTAAAGAGGGAAAAATATAACCTTTTCTTTTATAATAAAAAAGAACTCAAAATAAACCCCCTACAACTACAATATAAATTGCATAATTTTATCATTTTAACAATGTAAATACTTGTGTTTTTTACATTTTACTCAAAAATTTCAGACCAACAATGAAATTAATTAAATTAAAATCACGAGTAAAGAATTAATCAATGTCCCATCCTTACCATTGGCAACTTGCAATTTTTTTACCTGCCAAAAAAGGAAGAATGGTTGAAACAGTGGAACATTATTAATTTTGAACATGCATTAATTATTATAAATAATGATTTCGTAGTGGCCAGATTAAATTCCACAAAGTTTCTATATAAACTCTCTTGGCTCTCCACTACTCCCCATTCCTTAACTTGCACATCACACAAAACATCATATCTTTCTCCAAAGAAAAATGAGGAGATCAAACACGTCGAATAGTCGCAATAATCTGGCAATATTTGAACCATTCATTATATTACTAATACTGATAAATATAATAATGATTTGGAGTATCAATGCAGATGCAGAAAGTGGAAGGAAGCCATTCGCGTGTAACCCCGCCGATGCAGCTACTAAAAAGTTGGCATTCTGCAACGGCGAGGCATCGACGGCGGAGAGAGTGAAGGATTTGATCGGACGGCTGACGTTGAAGGAGAAGGTGGGGCTTCTAGTGAACAACGCTGCCGCGGTGCCGCGCCTAGGGATCACCGGCTATGAGTGGTGGTCGGAGGCCCTCCATGGGGTCTCCGACGTGGGGCCTGGAACCAAATTTGGAGGAGAGTTCCCCGCCGCCACCAGCTTCCCGCAGGTCATCACCACAGCCGCCTCCTTCAATGCTTCTCTGTGGGAAGAGATCGGCAAGGTATGTGTAATGTATGTAAATTCAACTCCATAAATCTTTTTGCTCTGCAAGTCCCTTGCCCCTTGGGTTGCTTTGTGTTTTCAAGCCTAATTTTCATAAGATTTGGTTTTGATGATAGGGTATTTTCAATAATAATTTGCACAAAACATTACTAATTTTTTAAGATTAATTTAATATAAATATATATTTCTTCTGTGTCACTAATATTAGTACATTTTTAAAAATAGTAAAAAAATAACTCTTTAAAATGTATGATCTCGCCATTTTTTTCATTTTTTACACTAATTATTTTACATGTAAAAAATTAATAAATAAGTCATTTTTAAAGATACGAATCAAGTACATTTTACATAAGAACCGATCTCTCCAATAATAAATTGAAGTTCATTAGAAATATATAAACTTTCATATATTTTTGAAATTTTTCACAATGTCGAAATTTTGTCAAATCATAGCTGACATGCATGACATTGAATATTAGGCATGTAGTTTTATAATTTGAGAATCTAAACAATATAATATCAACTACAATATCGCAACACTTTATAACTATAAGATATAAAATCTTGATAAATCAACTATGTAGCCAGAATTCAATATCTTGGGAAATTTCATAAATCATGAATTCTTGTACTCCCTCCATCCACTAAGCTTGACACTTTTTTTTTCGGCACGATTATTAAGGAGAGTGTATAAAGTAGTGTAAGAGTGATAAAGGTGGTAGGGTCCACAATTTTTTGAAGAGATAACTTTTATTATTTTTTAAATATGTCATGTTTAATGGAACGTCTTAATAAGAAAAATGTATCAAGCTTAGTGGGACAGAGGGAGTATAATTCTAGTAAAATTAAATTTATTATAGACAAAATTGGTATTTGATGAAAGTTTATAAATACACTAAATGAACTCTTAATTATACGATTTTTATAAATACATAAAAGAAAAAAAATGATGGGTCACAGTTAATGTCTTTTCTTTTTTATAATCTCTCTACCTTTTTTTTGGAAAATAAATAAAATAATCATTTTAATATAACACATGCATAACGATCTAAAATATTATAGCGTAATAAAAGTATTAATTGTATTTATGTTTTCTTAATTTTTCATTTAATTAAGTAATTTTTATTTTACATAGTAATTATAAATCAATGATAATAATATTAACTAATACTCCTTCTGTCTCACTTTTATTGTCTCATTTTATATTCAAACAGGTGTAATTATAATCAGATAAGACAATTGAAATGGGATATAGTAGTATTTTATTATTATAATATAGTACATGGTTATTATTTAGTTTACTACTATAATAAAATAGTTTTCATTTCTTTTTTTATATTATGTGACTAATTAGTAATACTCTTAGTTGAACTGATCATATTATTTTTGTCCCATTGCAAAAGTTGATATTCTCTTTTTATCGCATAAATAATTTTGATAGTATACCATTTAATTTTGAAAGGAAGGAACTTCTATCTATGGCACAATTAAAACATAAGAGAAATATGTGTAGTATAGTGGTCATATCACAAATGAATATTGGGCTTATTTCTCCTTAAAAAATCATGTGAAGAGGAGGGGTACCCTTAGATTATATTTTTGTTCAAATAATCATCCTCACCAATGTGGGACAAATCAAGTGATGCGATAATCTTGAGTTCAAATTACACCTGTGACAAGTAAGAATTTAATATTTATTAATCTTATATATATATATACAAAAGAGAAACACCATGTAATGGTCTAACAATCTACGTTAGCGAAATAAAGAAAATGAATATTTATGCGAAACGAAATGTCTATACATATAATATGAAGTTTTGTCGATAATATATATGTGTGTGTGTGTGTGTGATCAATAAAAAGAGTATTTAACGAATATCTATTGCTTTTTCTCTTAGATAATTTGGTCATGTTTATAAATATATGGCATTATTGAGAAGGAAACTTTATACAATGGTGAAGAAAAGAGAATAAAAATATTAAGGAGGGTGATTATTTAGTCAAATGAATGTAGTGCTATGTTGAATATATAGACAAGAGAAAGAAAAGGAGAAGGAAAAATACGAAAGAGGGTAAAATAAAGTGTGCATGAGATGAGATGAGATTAGACGGATAAAGTTAAAAAGCAGAAAACTTCAATTAACTAATAATGAGGAATTGATTTTATTTGATTTATTAGTTTTTCAATAACTGTTTTGGGCTGAGGATTAATAACGTGAACGTGGCGCAGGTGGTGTCTGACGAGGCCCGAGCAATGTACAATGGGGGGCGTGCGGGCTTGACATATTGGAGCCCGAATGTGAACATATTTAGAGATCCGAGGTGGGGCCGGGGACAGGAGACCGCCGGTGAAGATCCGGTCGTAGCCGGTAAATACGCGGCAAGCTACGTTCGAGGTCTACAAGGAAACGCCCACGGTGGTGACCGCCTCAAGCTGGCTGCCTCTTGCAAGCATTACACTGCTTATGATCTTGATAACTGGAACGGCGTCGATAGATTCCATTTCAACGCTAAGGTATATTTATATTTATACCAAGTTTCCACAAATTTTTATTTGACTTTTATTTTTATTTCACGAAATATGACCACTTTTTTAGTAGTACAGAAGTGAAAAAAATGGAAGCATACTTCTGATAGGAACTTTAAAAAAAATCATGCGAAAGCAGAATGTGGTCCAAAGCTGAAAATGTGCAGTGACTCCTGTTATATTGAATAAGAATGCTTGAAGATATAAGTAATAGTAACGCATGTATGTTTATACTTTATACCAATAATTCAAAATCCAAAAGCAATAAGATGTTGTGCAGGTGAGGGAGCAAGATTTGGAAGATACATTTAATATTCCCTTCAGAAGTTGTGTAAGAGAAGGCAAAGTGGCAAGTGTTATGTGTTCTTACAACCAAGTTAATGGAGCTCCTACTTGCGCCGATCCTAAACTTCTTCGAAAAACTATTCGAGACGCCTGGGGTCTTAAAGGGTATTTCTTATTACTACTTATTATTTATTTATTTATTTATAATCAACTTAAACCTTGAAATTAAATAATGAATCTTGGTGCAGCTACATTGTTTCGGATTGTGATTCTGTTGGTGTATTCTTCAACACTCAGCATTACACAAACACGCCGGAGGAAGCAGCTGCCGCCGCCATCAGTGCAGGTCATTATTTAATTATCTCATAAATTAAATAAAAAATACAATTAATTAAAAGAAAGATAGAAATAAATGCATGATTAGTGACAGAATTAGTGAATGTCAAATATGCTGTGTGTGATGTATTGAGTAGGTTTGGATTTGGATTGTGGGCCATTTCTGGCGGAGCACACTGAAAATGCAGTGCAAAAGGGGTTGTTGAAGGAGTCGGATATAGACAATGCACTAAGCAACACTATAACAGTTCAAATGAGACTCGGAATGTTCGATTCCGAGCCTTCTAAGCATCCTCATGGAAAACTCGGTCCCAAACACGTCTGCAGCGCGAGCCATCAACATCTCGCGCTGCAAGCAGCCAGGCAAGGGATCGTTTTGTTGAAAAACGATGCCTACACTCTCCCCTTCTCGCAACAAAAATTGAGCTCGGTAGCTGTTATTGGACCCAACTCTGATGCTACTCTCACAATGATTGGGAATTATGCCGGTCAGATATTTAATTAATAGAACTAGTGATAGTGCTAGTGCTAGTGTTGTTTTCTTATTTTAATTTGTTGGTTTTGGGGGGATTGATGCATGTTAGGTGTTGCGTGTGGATATACAAGTCCGGTGCAAGGAATAGGGAAGTACACAAGGACGATTCATAATGAGGGTTGTGGTGGGGTGGCTTGTAATAAGGATGACCTATTTAATGGAGCGATGGAGGCTGCCAGCAAGGCAGACGCCACAATCCTAGTCATGGGACTTGATCAGTCTATTGAGGCCGAGTTTAGGGATAGGGAGGGGCTCTTACTGCCTGGGCGCCAGCAAGAACTCATCACTAAGGTTGCCTCGGCCTCAAAGGGCCCAACCATCTTGGTCTTGATGAGTGGCGGCCCCTTGGATGTGTCGTTTGCTCAAACCGATGCCCGGATTGGTGCCATTCTATGGGCCGGGTATCCGGGACAAGCCGGAGGTGCCGCCATTGCTGATGTCCTGTTTGGAGCACATAATCCCGGTAGACCTATACCTTTTTATTTTGGTTATTGAATAATTTATTAAAGTTCAACTTTTAGATGAAAATCATGAAACAATCTGTTTATGTATAAATGGATGTTTGTAGGTGGGAAGCTCCCAATGACATGGTACCCTCAAGAATACCTCAATAATTTGCCTATGACAACGATGGACATGAGGGCCAGCCCGTCGAGGAACTACCCCGGAAGGACTTATCGGTTCTATAAAGGACCGGTCGTCTATCCTTTTGGCCACGGTTTGAGCTACACGAGCTTCAAACACACCATTGCAAAGGCACCGAAAGTGTTCTCAATCCCGGTGGGAGGCGGCCATCGGGCCAACTCAACTGCATGGATCTCGGATATGTTAGTCAAGGTGGCTCATGCTAATTGCAAGAACCTAACACTTAGGGTGCATGTGGATGTTGAGAACACGGGATCAAGAGAGGGGACCCACACCTTGCTCGTGTTTGCGACTCCACCGGGGGGTGATTGGGTGCCCCAAAAGCAACTCGTTGATTTCCATACGGTTGGCATTCCAGCCGGAGGGAAGCAACGAGTGTCTTTTGGTGTACGCGTTTGTAAGTACCTTAGTGTCGTCGATAGTGCCGGTGTCCGTCGGATTCCGATGGGA